>MNCI01030164.1:519604-539186 GCA_015680685.1 Gnetum montanum | reverse complement strand
GGAGCAACTACTCTAATAATTAGAGTAACCGCTCTAATAATTAGAATAACTACTAAAATAACTGCTAGAGTAACCACTCTAATAATTAGAGTAACCGCTAGAGTAACCACTCTAATAATTCAAATAACTACTAGAGTAACCACTCTCATCATTAGCTAAATGGTTGTATCTCTATGGGATTGTCATACGATGTTATGAAACTTTCTCTTATGAAACTTTATTGAGGATGTTTATATAGGTACTATTCATGATCCCTCCTTTTTGTTTATGTCCAAAAAGGGGAAGAGATTAACTCTTATTTTTATTTTTTTTATAGGTCATACTAACTCATTTTCCTAAGTTCTAGACATCACCAAAAAGGGGGAGATTGCTAACCTTTTGGTATGCCAAAACCTTAAGGAAAATGGAGAAAAAAGAATGTTGGTTGTAGTTGTTGTGTTTATAAGATAGGAACATGTACCAGATTATGGACAAAGACTCTAGGGATTGAAAATCAAGACAAAAGACTTCATAGGAAAAAGATGAGATTATGGACAAGTACGAAGGTTACAAGCTACATGAAGATGCTCCAAGAATTTAGAGGAAGCTAAATCAATAAGAGAAAGCCTCAAAAACCATAGCTCAAAAGTTGAGAAGATGTCTTTAACAAATAAAATACATCTTCACTAAGAGAAATGCATTCATAAGAAGATGCCTCCCAAAAATAGGATACATCTCCTTGTGAAAGAAGATGTCTCCTTAGAGATGTCTCCCTCGAGACATCCCATTCATGAAGGAGACATCTCCCCAAAACTAAGGCTAAATTCAAAGAGATGTCCCAATCTCTAAGGAGACATCTACATTAGCTGTTAGATAGCCATTGCACAAATTTCGAGGTATTTTCAAAAACTCTAATGCTATAAGTAGACTTCAAACTCTTAGGTATTGTGCAAAAATTGTCAACATCAAAGCTTACATTATCTATCTTATGTTGTTGTACTTGTGTACTTGAATTATCACATCACTTGTTTGATTTGTTGTGGGATTGTACTTCATTGTACAAGGAATTTGTAAATTGAGTTAAATTATATCCTTATAATTTGTTTTCTTTTCTTGTTATCCTATGAGGTTGATGTGCTTCTTATGAGAAGGCATTTGTATTGAGCTTGTTGGGATCCTCTGAGATTAAGTGGTTTTGTAGCATCAAAACACTTTGGAGTGAAGCTCAATTTTGTAAAGGTTGTGCGATCCTTGAAACCACATTCTAAGATTATTGGGATCTTATGGGATTGAGTGGTTTCATAGCAATGAAACACTCCAAAGTGGAGCTCAAAGCTTATACAAGGTGGGTGCCCTTAAAATCACATTTTGAGCTTGTTGGGACCTTGCAAGGTTGAGAGATTTCACAATGATGAAACTCTCCATAGCAAAGTTTAAATCTTGTAAAGGTTGTGGTGTTCTCTAAACCACATTTTGAAAGAAACAAAGTCTAGAGGTGTGCAAGGAATCTACTCTTTAAGTTTGGACTACCCAAGTTAGGGAACCATGTAAATTTTATGTTTAATTTTGTGGCTACAACTTAATTTGATTGGGAAACTTATTCAACCCCCCTTCAAAGTTCTCGATCCTTACATCAACACCCTTGCGCTATTGCAGGGTAGTAAGTACATCTTCCCCCACCCTAAAATCACCCTTTGTATATTGGATTTCAATGAAAGTTGGAGCCCAAGAAGACATGCTAGAAGGACCAAAGGACATTCAAACAAAGCTCAAATTTTTCTAAAGGACTTGGAATCACGCATACAAACTTGAAGTATGACATAGGAGGCCAAGATGCATCTTGAAAGATCAACAACATTCACCAAATATGCTAGAATATAAATACAAGGTACATCAAACCCTTTCCAAATTCAAGGCTTACAATTGACTTAAAAATTATCACTAGATGTCCCATCATTTCCCCATGACTGAGTAAAGCTAGTTCCATAACGTTAAAACCCAAGACACAAAAATAAGGACTATACACATGATAAGATCAATGCAAAGGAATTATAAATCTATAATATAGATCATGACTATATTCAAATACAAGCCCTCTTAGAAAGAAGTGTCAAGGGATGGTAGTAAAGAAAAAAATTCCCCTAACATGCCTGCATGGAATAAAAAGAAGTTAAAAGGATAAGTCTCTATCAAACATCATTAACACCTACGCTTTCTCTCATGTCATTCATCTTCCAATCATCTCATGCTAGCTCTCTAGCACCCATTTGGAAGATCTTGAAAGGGCACATGCTCAACCTAAAAGACCAAGAGCATGATTGTCTACCTCTAGATCTCTCTCACATACAGGTGTTAGATCTAGTGATTGATGTTGTTCCTCCTATTCTTCCAAGACTAGTGGTTCCTTTACATAAACTAAGGATTGAGATCTTTTAATCTCTTTTCAAGTATATCTACAAAATCCCACATGCAATCACCTTATGTGATGAGCTATGAAAATGCTAAAAATTAAGTGAAATCCCCAAGGCATTATACTACCATTGAAAAAAATGGTCATAGAAACAATAATAAGTACAATCCTTGGGGGCACAAGAGAAACATAATCACAACTATGAAATCAAGACATGTATGTGTAAGTAAAAATAATTTAAATAACCAACACAATTATAGAGTACATATCCAAAGCAATGTTTCTCCACCATGACTAAGTTACAAGATCCTTGCCTTAAACCACATGAACAATGCAAATGAAAAGGATAAAAAGAATAAATATCCATAAAAATATCAAAAATACACCAAGGAACAAATCAAACAATCCACAAAAAAAAAAGCAAGAAAAATAAAACATTAAAATCTTATCATGGATAACATCCAAACTAATGGGGTTTGAAAAAGGAAAGATAAAGAGAATACTCCAAGACTAAGTAAATAGGCATAAGTGACATAAGGTAAAAAGGGATTGTCATGATCAAACCTTAAAGCTTGTAGATTTGATAGTTACACAAGTGGAAAATTGATCAAGTACTTTATGTCATGCAACCACCACCATCACTAGAAGATAAGCTTGATTTCACTTGCTCACAATGTCAAGCCACCAAGGATTCACAAGCAGATCCTCCTTAAAGTAGACACCTATCTTTATCTTCCTTGTAAAACCTATTAATGGGACACCCATAAATTCCTAAAAACTATTGAGACATCAGCATCAAGCATGAGTTTATCCCCTTGGATGGAAAAATCTCATTCTCCACTTTTCTTGATCGACTTCCTACCACACACAATAATGGACAATAAATAAAATGGAATATATGACAAATGAATGATGGAAAAGAGAGAGAAGATGAGAGTATAACATTACCAAATTCCTAACCAACAATTCAATTATCTCATGAGAGCATGTGAGCATGTCCTACACTCCTTGAAAGATCCATTGCTACATCCCTTCATTGCTACTCATCCACATAGTAGGGATAGATCTCTAGGTCTCCTTTTATAGCATAAGATCACACTTACCACTACCAGCATCATCTAGCCTTGATTATTTTACAGTCTAATCATTTTTGAAATTAAAAAAAGATAACATGCTACACATCATCTAAAATTTAATATTCCTATTTGAATTTCCTTCATCCATGCACATATGCATAGGATGCTTCACAAATTTTGCTTTATCAAAAATATTTTGTCAATTCCTTTAGTTATGCTAACCTATTCCAATCCCAATAGTAATTATAAATAGGAACAAGAAAATTTAGGAATTAAATGGAAGCAACATTTGAAGTTACCAAAGTTTACTAACAATGAGAATTCTAGGCCTTCATAACCATGGGTAGAGATGAGCAAGAGATTATCTTGGACTATTACATTTGGATGTCAAGTGATGTAGGAAATAGGTTAAATATGAGATATTCTTTACATGATTATTGGTCCAACCACTCATTTTAATCTTACTTGAGCAATTATAGAATCAATCAAGAATGGTAGAAATACCAATTTGCATAGACCAAAGAGCTTAAAATCATATCGCACTTCCCATTACCTCTTTTGCTTCATTTTTTTTATTTTCATTTTTTCTTTTCTTTTCTCTTTTTTTTTCATTAATTTTTTCATCTTTTTTTTTAATGTTTCATTCATTTTTTCATCTTTATGTTTTCTTTCATGAGAAAAATTTTTTTGCTTATGTGTGAAAATCATAGAAATGATTAGAGTGCCAAATCACCACATGGAATCCTTGACTTGTACAAACATGAGAATTCATCCCTCACAACATAGCATGCATAGGTTTATAAGATCATGAACCTTTTGGTGTGTTTTGGTGTGCTTAAAATATTAATTAAACTAGAGACAAAAGTTTTTTATATGATTTTATGGTTATTGTGTTTGTAGGACTACTTACATAGAAAACCAAGATGAGCTAAATAGGATAATAAACAAACTATCCTAGAGCTCAAAGGAGAAGGCCACCCACATGTCCTCAAACGAACATCCAAAGAACATGGACAAGAACCTGATATTGTACGAGCAAAGTGGACATCATTAAAGCATATTTAAGATCAAGGTTGTGGACAAAGAATGATGCATTCATCATGCAAGAGAAAGTGAAGAAAGATGTTTCTAGGAAGTAATTGACATCTTGGTAGATTTGGGGTGAACTTAAAGAAAATTTAGAACACTATCTTCAAAAACAACAAGATGTCTTTCCCTAGCCAAAGACATATTTCATGAGACAAAGACATCTTTGCAGAATCAAACCAAATGTAGAAAGATGTCTTCCAAGACGAAGACTTTAGAAAGACATCTTTCAAGAAACAAAGACATCTTCCCAGATTTAAAGGCATATTCAAAGATATGTCTCAAGCATGAGAAAGACATCTCCCATGACCATTAGTTACCATTAGATAACTATTGCATGAGTTGTGAGAAGGATTTAGCAACATGGAAACTATAAGAAGACTTGATGTGCATTGGGAAAAGTGTAAGCATTATTATACTCATTGTACAATCATTTGTAATCATTGAATTCTCTATTGTTCCTCATTGTCTAATCATTTTGGCTTTGTAAAGTGTGTTGTACCTAACTGTGCAAGGATCAACAAATTAAGTTGTAATTATTCCTTGTAATTCTTGTTCTTGTTGCCCTGCAGGGTTGATGTGCTTGAGCTTGTTGGAATCCTACAGGATTGAGTTGTTGATGTTGTAGTACAATGCTCCAGTGCAAAGCTCAAGATTGTAAAGGTTGTGGAAGCCTTGAAACCATATTTCCAAGCCTAACAAAACCTTATGGGGTTGAGTGATTGGTGTTGCAGTACAACACTCTAGAGTGGGACGTGACAACTATAAAAGGTGTGGATCCCTCAACCACATTTTGAGAGCAACAAAGTTTGGAGATGTGCTTGTGATCTATCCTTCAAGTGTGGTGTACCCACATTGGAAAACCACATAAATTTGTATGTGTGATTTGTTTTATAAAGGTTTGATTTGGAAAACTTATTCATCCCCCCTTCTAAGTTCTATGATTCACAAGTGGTATCGAAGCTTGTTACTCTTTATTTTATCATCAACTTCAAGAGTAAACAATGGAGGGGATGTCATACACAAAACCACCCATGTTTGACAAATTTGACTTCACCTATTGGAAAGCTAGAATGCAAGGGTTCTTTAAATCCATGGAGTTTGAAGTTTGGGAATCAATCTTGAAAGGCTATGCTCCACCTGTTGATGGCACCATCGGCATCATCAAACCTCACATGAAATGGTCTCAAGAGGAAAAGGATAAGTTTATGTTTGATTCAAAAGCAAAAAATTATTCATATTGTGCATTGAATAAATCTAAATTCAATAGGATAGCAAGATGTAAAATAGCCCAAGATATTTGACAAACTTTAGAAGCTACTTATGAACATAAGTGTGACATCCTGTCCACAGATGTCATGGAAAACGTCAAATATACAATATATTAGGCGTTATGCATATGAAGAAAATATACCAAAAGTGAAATATATGTGACATTCGACATTATGTATAAAGGAAATAATAGGAAAAATTTAGAAAGAGAAAGAAAGGGATGCTTTATTAATATGGAATAGCGTATCCAAATCATGCTTTGAGAGTGTTCCTTGTGGTTTTCTTCCTTTGGCTTCTATCCCTTAGAGGCAATCCAACACTACCTGTATTGGCTCCACCACCCCATGCTGGCATGACCTCTAACCCCAAGTATAAATGTCTTAGGTAAAACTCCCAAATTTTACCATAAGAGACAGGTCCATTATTACAACATGTCCTTTCGGGTCTTAATCACAACTACCCTTTTGCGTCTATTAAGATGACAATAACACTTGTTATGAAGAGACACCATCTTCATTAGGCAACAACATCATTTGGGAATGGGAATGTGACATGAAGGAATCTCTATTATTGAGCAATCAAAATTGTTAGTTCTACAAAGTGAATATGATAAACTCAAAATTCAAGAAGGTGAGAAAATCAAGGATTATTTTTCTAGAGTTAACAATCTTGTTGTAGCCATTAGAGGAATAGGGAAATACTTGTCCAAAAGTGACATCATCATCAAAATGATTAGAACTCTACAACTGAAGTTTAGGCCTAAGGTCACAGCCATAGAGGAAATCAAAGATTTCTCAATTCAAGAAAAACCTATTGCTCTAAAGACTTCCTCCTAGGAGAAGGAGGTCAGTGAGCATGATGAAGGCAATGAAGATGAGATTGCTTTTCTCTTAAGGAGACTACAATGATGAAGTACCTTCTCATTCTTAGGTTCTCTTTCATTAGATCTTGTGTGTAATGTCTCTATTTGTTCATGTCCCTTGTGATAGAACCCTTGATCACTCCTTGCATTATGTTAGTACTCCATTTTTTCTCATTCTTACTTATTGGTACCTGTACAATTTCCTTACCAAAGCCTTTTTGACAAGACCAAGCATTAATATTATTTTGATCATCATAATTAGGAGTTTGCATAAAACCACAATTTTTACTTATAAAAATAGTATTATCCTTATGATCAAAATTATCAAACCTTACTATGCTTGGACTTGAGTTTGCATTATCATGTGTTGCATCCTCTAAATTCTTTGCTTGGTTTTCAGGAAACTCCTCATCTTTAATCTTGTTGCAATCCTTGTTACAAGAGGTTAGTGATTGAATCTTAGCTTCTATGTCTCAGATCTCTTCTTTCATTTAAGCATGAATAGCATTTAACTTAGAAAGCACTAGTTTCTTTACCTTCCTAATCAAATGATGTAATAGAAAAATTTCTTCTTTAAATTCACTATACCTCTTGTCACACTTACCATGTTGTTCTACCATATGCGAGGAAGATTCATCAATAAGGGCCATGCAAATGAGATGAAAGTATTTAGGAGAATTGCACACTTCTTCTTCACTTTGCTCATCATCATCCCAGCTTGTATAAAAGTTGGTCTTTTTCAATTCCTCATCATTGGATCTATTCTTTGGCTAAAATTTGCTATCATTTGGATTACTATGACATTCAAAAGACATATGGCCTCTTCCTCCACAAACCCAAAACACTATGGAAGAAAAATTTAAATTAGAAGAATTTAAGGAATTTCTACCTCTTTTGCTACTTCTAAAGAAATTTGGTCTTTGTTGCTACTGAGATGTCCCTTTGTTTCTTCTTATAAGCAATCATTGTAGTCTCCTTGAGAGAAGAGAAATCTGATATTCATTGCCCTCATCATGCTCATTGACCTCTAGGGGACCTCATCTCAAACTTCACTAATCTTCTCAATTCATCAGCAAGCAAGGTAAGTCAAGGTAAGTATCTATCTCTTTGCTTGCTAGTTAATAAGACATTGTCCAAAATGATCTATGTCCAAATCATATATGGTGGAATAAGTGTCTAGAGCATTTCTTATATTGATTAATTAGTTTTCTGAAGACTTATAATAGCACTTGTAATAATTCCCCTTGGGTTGACTACTTGTCTTGCTCAATCTGAAATGTTTCTATGCTCATAGCCTTTGGAATGATTTTTGTCATTTTAAGATAAGACAAACCTCTGAAATGATATTAATATTGCTAGTTGAATATCTAGATCTTCACAAATTAAGCTTAATGGTAATCTACATTTATAATGTATTTTTTATTTTTGTACATTGATCTTAAAAGTCCAAGGTAAGTAGCACATATGTAGAGGATCCTACATCTTAATCATCTTGGGGGCCATCAATGTAGGGGAAGTCCATGGAGACTTCAACCAAAATGCATAATGACCAAGAAAAGAACTTCAAGAGGTATTTTTTGGGATGCCAAAGTCTTAAACGGTTGTGTATTAGGACTTTAAAAGGTACTTAACGATATATAAATATTTAGTACCATACCAGCATCTATTGTTTCTAAATGATTATGGTTGTTGTATTAACTTGTAATAAAATCAAAACATGCATGACTTTCATATTCTTTTGATAAATTATTTTGGTTGAATCTAGAATTACATGATGTTATCTATTAGATTAGTTTTCTTTTATCTTTGGTCTTTAACATCAATCTCTGTTGGTCCTCATGGATTTTGAACTGACAGCCCACCTATCCAAAGTTCAATCATAAGCTTAAGCATGAAGTATCTATTTTTATACAACAAGTAGTTGATATTATGAGCAAGGCCATGCTCATTTTTGAATATTTGTGCTTTTGATTGAGTTATCCATTGAATAATTTGCTTTGAGATGTAGATTTTGGGAATTTGACATGGCTGGTTTCAAGTTGTAAATTGCTATATGCTAATTTACCAAGATGAAGATCCATACTCATTACTTATTTTGAAGATAGATTACTTGCTCATCAACATTCACACTTCACCTCAAGCTTAAATATTGGTTGAAAATCTTGGATCGGTTCTTGATATATGTGTGGCAACACTTATAATATTCTTACTTTCCTATTTGTGTGGTACTTGATGAAACACCTATTTCTATATGCTCTATCCTTGATACTTTGTATTAATTAACTATTTTTACATGATCATATTTACATTAGAAGAGAATTTTAAGAAGTGTATGATTGTATATTTATCATCATGTTTTATTTTTGATTTTGGATGTTGCATTGCCTTGAATAAACATTAGAATATGCATGTCTCACTCATAGCTTTGACCTTTAAAATTGAATGTTGATGGTTCTTATTGAATCAATTGTAGCTCCCTATTTTGACCTCAAAATAATAATTCTCAACTTTTACAATCATGCCTTAAGTGGAGGGTGCAGTACATTCCTCACTACATTTTGAGCAATAACATGATTACTCTATGGGAATATATTCATCTGACATCAATTGTTTTCCATTGTGAAGTTTTATGGCTATATGTACCTCATCATGAAGATATGCCCATTTGCTAATGTTGTATAAAATTTTAGATTATCTGAATTCCAATAATCCTGCACGACTAATGATTTATTGTTTTAGAGACAGGTTGCTTAAGCCTTTGCTACAACTTCAAGCTTGAATTTTACTTGGAAGGTTTGTTCTACTCTTGCAAACTTTGTGGCACCTATTCATGGACCTGATAAATACATACTCCATATATCTTTTTAGGATTGAGTGATACTTGGCTTTCCATATTATGTAAATATTCTTATTCTTTTCTATCTTTTTTACCCACATTTGCACACCTTATCCCTTTTGTTGCTATTCAAAAAGGAGGGGAGTAGTATGATTATAGTATGGTTATATTTGTATGATCACTAACATATTTTCTTAAGTTTTGAACATCATCGTAAAAGCAGAGATTGTGGACCTTTTGATATGTTTTGGTATGCTCAAAATGTTACGTAAAATGGAGACAAAAGTTTTTTGTATGATTGTATGATTGTTATGTTTGTAGGACTACATACATAGGGAACCAAGATAAGCTAAAGAGGATAAGGAATGAACTATCCTAGAGCTCAAAGGAGGAGGTCATCCACATGCCCTCTGATGAGTGGCGAGATACCCCTACACTCAACCATATGAATACAAGCGTAGCACATGCGATCCGGTCGAACTCCGCAGACTAAGTGCCTACACACCCCATGGAACACTTAGGGTTAATCATTTGTTGTCTTCCCAGACTTACTTGTAGTTGTCACGGTGTATGGTTAAGTAAGTCCGAGGTATATGATTTTTATAGTTATTATGTTTTATCTCCTATGCTATTGAGTTGAAGGGTTGAGAATCTAATTACTAACTCTAACTAATGAACTAAGTCTAAATTACCTAGCATCAACATCCATTCCCACTTACCGTACACACCCTAAACTAATGCAACTGTGGCTACCAAATGCTAATCGTTGTTCGGATCACCATGCATAACGCATGTGCTCAAAGTGGTCATACTGAGGCACTTAACTAGGAGAGAAGGGTTGAGAAGGAAAATAGTAAATAACAAGTAATAAATAATAGTAATAAAATCCTATTCCATGCACTGCAAGGTTTATCCAAGAAGCTCATCTTTATTGTTGTACACAAACTTGTGTTCAGGTATAATGTTTGCTCAAATAAAGATCCGTTCACTTTAGGACTCCTACTATGGGTGCATGGAAAATATTCTATCTCTGGAGTGGTCAATCTGCCAGAGTTTCCCTACTATCTAGCCTAGGATGAGGAAACAAGGGAGAGCTGCCTCTTATTTATAGATATGACGGTGCACCGCGATATCGCGACGGCCGTGATATCGCGGCCCATGCGATATCTCGTCCCATCACCCTCAAATGAACATCCAAAGAACATGACAAGAACCTAATAGTGTACAAGCAAAGTGGACATCATTAAATCATATGGAAGATCAAGGTTGTGGAGAAAGAACGATGCATTCATCATGCAAGAGAAAGTGAGGAAAGATGTCTCTAGGAAGCAATAGATGTCTTGCTATATTTGGGGTGAACTCAAAGAAAATTCAAAAAGACATCTTCAAAAAAAACAAGGCATCTTTCCCCAACCAAAGATGTCTTTCATGAGGCAAAGACATCTTTACAGAATCAAACCAAATGGAGAAAGACATCTTCCATTGAGCAAAGACATCTTCCAAGATGGAGACTTCAAAAAGACGTCTTTCAAAAAACAAAGACATCTTACTAGATTTGAAGGAAAATTTAGAGAGACATCTTAAGCACAAGAAAGACATCTCCCATGATCATTAAGGATCATTAGCTATCCATTGCACAAGTTTCAAGAAGGATTTCGCAACACAAGAACTATAAGAAGACTTCATGTGCATTGGGAAAAGTGCAAGCATTGTTGTATTCATTGTACAATCATTTGTAATCATTGAATTCTCTATTGCTCCTCATTGTCTAATCATTTTGGCTTTGTAAATTATGTTGTACCTAACTGTGCAAGGATCTACAAATTAAGTTGTAATCATTCCTTGTAATTCTTGTTCTTGTTTCCTTGTAGGGTTGATGTGCTTGAGCTTGTCAGGATCCTGCGAGATTGAGTTGTTGGTACTACGGTACAACACTCCAATGTGGAGCTCAAGATTAAAGGTTGTGAAATCCTTAAAACCACATTTCCAAGCTTGATAGGACCTTACAAGGTTGAGTGATTGGTGCTATGGTACAATACTCTAGAGTGGGGCTTGGCAAATGTACACAATGTGGATCCTTCAACCACATTTTGAGAGCAACAAAGTCCAAAGGTATTCTTGTAATCTACCCTTCGAGTGTGGAGTACCCACGTTGGGGAACCACCTAAATTTGTGTGTGTGATTTGCTTTGTAAAGGTTTGATTTGGGGAATTTATTCATCCCCTCCCTTCTAAGTTCTACAATCCACAAATATACCCTTTTCCTGCAATAAACAAGCACTCGTCTAAGACTTCAGAGCTCACACCCTAATATGTGGACCCACCAACTAATCATGATTCTAGTAGCAATGGCTTCAACAATCCCTAGTGCAAGTCCTAGCTCCCTATTGAATTTGAGCCTAGTTCCCTAGTAATAGATTGAGGAGGAATGAATGGACAAATTCTATGATGTGATCATTCCATCAATCAAGGCTCCACTTTATATCCATTTAGAACTCTTGCATCATCATCTTATCTACAACTCATCCATCCATTATTGGCTTATTAGATGAGCATTCATAAAGCACATTAAGCTCAAAAATATAAAAATCCTAGCTAAACATGCCAACATTATTCAATACCTGAATAGAAATAGTAGAAAATGTAAATTTTTAACATCGCATGAAAGATTCTTCTCCTAAAACTAATCTATGTTTATCACCTAGGAGACCTCTAAGTATTAAATTGAGTGTTAGGCACACTAAGAGGTGAAAGATATTTGTTATAGTATGCTAGGTATCATCATCAAATCTAGCTTGCTTTGAATTTCACATGCACATGATGTAGCAAGATTAGGATACAACCAATGTGCAACAGAAGTAATTATATTATAGACCTATTCCATGTAGTATATGTATGATTAGTCTACTAACTTCAACTAAATGTTGGAATGCTTGAGAGAAGGAAGCCCCTAATCAAGGTACCATTGTAGTGAGATGAGATTGGCTCCTAAACTAGAATCACAAAGAGGTAGACAATGATCTTTTTTGCTAACTTGGATCTCCACCATGAGACTACCAAGATTTGATCACTTTTCAAGTAAATATCCTTCATTAAATACATGTGTTGCCTTCATAGATATGGGAATGGTGATTACATTATTATTGAATGCCATCATGTTACCTCTAATAGACACAATAGTAGAACTTATCCTAGAAGTAGATATTACATTTTTATTATGATCAAGGATTTCCATTGAGACCTTCTAAGTGTGAACTCTTAGCACTATTTTCCATCTAGTTCATATTCATAACCTATACATAGTATTAAGAAACATGAACTTGATCAAAATAAAAGTTAAAATCAAGAATGTACAAGTATTTCAAGGTAATTCACCAACACCTTTCCTAGTAATAGTGTTAATGATAGGGATTCCACCAATTTTGACCAAAGGAATTTATCATATGAAATATAGTGTGATCCAGTCGTAAGCTTCAAAGATGATGTTGAGTGGATTGCCAAGAATACTCATGTATATCATTACATTCAAGAAATATAAAAGAGATTATAAGACATATGATATAATTAAATCTTATGTTATAAGGATGAGATAGAGAACATATTTATAATTTTAGATTTTATAATTTTTATATATTTTATAGGGTGTTAAAACCCAAAATAATTGAAAGATTGGTACACCTCAAGATATATAGTCCAATTAGAACTTTATATAACTTAGCATTACGTACCAGAATCAAGCCCATAGGTTAGAGCTTTCAAATCAAATATTTTATTCTTAGGATATCACTTTACTATTTAAAATTTTTTCTCAATTAAAAATTTTTATCTAGATCTCTTGCAGTACCTAAAGAAAGTTGGCAAAGATTCAAAAAATGTAGAAAAAAAAAGAAACTACATAACATGGAAGAGGTTGCTAAACATAAATTATAAAGAAAGTAGAAATGACAAACATCAAAAGCAACATGAAGTACTTTCAAAGAATTTCATCCCTCATTAGCATACCTTCGATGATAGATGTATGCCAAAAATAATAGTAATAGATAATTCATAAGAAAAACATTATCCTCTTTAAAAGAAAATAGTGAGCACATGTTAAAAAAATAATCAAATTATATTAAAAAGAGAAAAAAGGATAACCCTCACATTTGCAAGTATGAGGCCTGGCTAACAATTTGAAGATTAGAAATTCTAAATATTAGAACTGAATCTACTACAACATCAGAAACTTCTGCAATTTAAAGATTTCTTCAATAGATGATAGGTTAGAGAAAAACATTTTCCAAATGTGGATCTTATTGCTAAAGTCACAAGAGTTTAAGGTCCTTTATGTTTAAGGATTTAGTTGAAGGACTGAAATTCATGATGAGAATGAGAGGAATCCTATTGGCATTGTACATGCTTCTTGAATAGCCTAGAAAGGAGTAGCTTCATGTTAAGTAGAAACTTTACATAGCATCTTTTAATTAATGAGTTGTACTCCATAATGACTTGGGCACACATAGTTTAGTCTAAAAGAGTTTGAATGTTAATGAATTATGTGATTCTGATGAAGCTAAAGCTAAACTAGTTGACAAAAGCAACAGGAGAAATAGTAGTAATGACAAAATTATGACTACTGGTCTTGGATCTAAAACTCAAACAAATTCATGGATGCCCAACACAAAGACCTTAAATAAACACGAGATCTAGAACTTGAAAGGTTATGAACTCTATCTTTAGCTACTAATCATGAAGAAAGAAGAAGTTTTCCTAATTAAAATTTTTTATCTTGATCATGTACAATAGCTAAAGAGAGTTGGCAAAGATCAAACAAAATGTAGAAAAAGCAAAGAAATTGCAAAATATGAAAGAAGTTGCCAAACATGAACTACAAATGAGGTAAAATAACACACATCTAAAATAGCATGAAGCATTTTTAGGAAATTTTACCCCTCATTAGCATACCTTTGATGCTTGATGCATGCTAAAAATAGGAATGACAACAAATAATTTATAGAAAAAACATGGTACTTTTTGAAAAAAAAATAGTGAGCACATGTTAGAAAAAAAATAATGGGTACATGTTGGAAAGAAAAAAAAATGATATTACATTTACATGTATGAGGGTAGGTCAATAGTTTAAAGATCAAAAAGTTTAAATAATAGAATTGAATCTACTACACCATTAAGAACCTTCATAGTTTGAAAATTACTTCAATAGATGACAGGTTTAGGAAAGACATGTGCTAAACATGGATCTTGTTATCAAACCCACAAGAGTTCAAGGTCCCTCACATTTAAGGATTTAGTCAAAGGACTAAAATTCATAATGAGAATGAGAGGGGTCCTACTGGTGTTGTACATACTTTGTCAAACAACCTAGAAAAGAGTAGTTTCATGTTAAGTAGAAACTTTCCATAACATCTTGTGATCAACTGGTTATACTCCATCATGACCTGTCCTCTATTTTTTTTCTTTCCAACATGTGTTCTTTGTTTTTTTTTTTCTTTCCAACATATGTCCTTTGTTTTTTTCTTTTTTTCCAACATGCATCCTCTATTTTTTTTTCTTTTCAACACGTATCCTTTATTTTTTTTCTTTCCAACATATGTCCTCTATTTTTTTTCTTTCCAACATGCATCCTCTATTTTTTTTCTTTCCAACATATGTCCTTTATTTTTTTTCTTTCCAACATGCATCCTCTATTTTTTTTCTTTCCAACATATGTCTTCTATTTTATTCCTTTCCAACATGTGTCCTCTATTTGTTTTCAATATGTATCCTTTATTTTTTTTCTTTTTAACATGTGTTCTTTGTTTTTTTCTTTTTTTCTTTTCAATTGTATCCTATTTTTTCTTTCCAACATGTATCTTTCATTTTTTTGAACATGTATCCTCTATTTCTTTTTCATTCTAACATGTGTCCTCTCTTTTTTTTCATTCTAACATGTGTCCTCCATTTTTTTTTCTTTCAAGTAGTGAAAGAATTGCTTTGTTATCTTAACTTCATAATAAATAAGCTTATAAAATTTGTATTTTTGGAAAGCTTAAGAATTTATCTACAATTTGAAAATAAGAATCACTACAAAAGATATCTAGAAGCTAAGGTTATATTATGTTCTTTCCAACCTATCAAAAATCACAATAATTTTGGTAGTGTAATTTTTGAGAGATATAACTCAAAAGTTATTGCATTTTTAATGCTAAAATTTTAATTAAACCTTCTCAGAGATATTACGTTTAAAATAAATCTAAAAGTCCTTTATTTTGTTTCAAACATGTGTCCTCTATTTTTTTCTTTTTTCCAACATGTGTACTCATTTTTTCTTCACAACATGTGTCCTCTATTTTTATTGTTTTTTTAAGGCCATGTTTTTTCTATAAATGGTCTCCTATCATTCCTATTTTTGATATACATCTAATATCAAAGGCACGGTGATAAAGGTTGAAATTCCCTGAAAGTGCTTTGTGCTACTTCTAATATTTATCATTTTTCTCTCTTTTGTAGTTTAATTTTAGCAGTTTCTTCAATGTTTTGTAGTATCTTTATTTTTTTCTTTTTTCTTTTTGCATTTTGTTTAGTCTTTACCAACTTTTTTTAGCTACTACATGCAATTTGCATAAAATTTTTAACTCATAAGAAAGTTCTCTCTTCGTGTTTATTAGCTAAAGATGTAACCTAGAATCTTTGAGATTATGGATTCCATGCTTGAGTAAGTTTGAGTTCCAAATCTGAAAACAACAATAATAATTCTATAATTATTTTTATTTCTTCCACTACTTCTACTAACCGATCTAACTCCTACTTCATTAAAACAACATAGGTTATCAATGCTTAGATTCTTTTGGACTAAACAGTATGTGGCCAATTCATGACAGAGTACAACCATTTGATCAAATGATGCTACATAAAGTTTCTGCCCAACATGAAGCTGCTCTTCTCCAGGCTATTCAAGAATGCATATATAACACTAGTGGGATCTCTTTCACTCTCATCATGGATTTCAATCCTTCGACGAAATCCTTAAATGTGAGGTACCTTGAACTCTTATAGCTCCAACAACAAGATCCATGTCTAGCAAATGTCTTCTCCAAACCTATCATCTATTGGAGAAGTTTTTAAATTATGGAGGTTTCTGATACTATAGCAAATTCAGTTCTAATATTTAGACTTTCTAATCTTCAAATTGTTGGCTCATCATCATACCTGCAAATGTGAGGTAACCATCTTTTTCTTTCCAACACATGCCTCTATTTTCTTATAGAAAAAGCCATGCTTTTCCTATAAACGGTTTGCTATCATCACTATTTTTAACATACATTCAACATCAAAGGCACACTGAAGAGGGGAGAAATTTCTCGAAAGCACTTAATGCTACTTCCAATGTCTATCATTTTTTCCTCTTTTACAGTTCATTTTTTAGTAGTTTCTTCAATGTTTTGCAGTATCTTTACTTGTCTACATTTTTTTTGATCTCTACCAACTCTCTTTAGCTATTGCACATAATTTGCATAAAATTTTTAACTCATAAAATTTTATAAATATAAAAATAAAACAAATATAACTATGCATGCATCACAATTCCTCTTGGGAACAAGTGCAACACCACACATAGAAAGTAATAAAATGACTCTTAGTCATAGCCTCAATGGCCTAACACCATGCCAGATAGTTATGACTTGCTTGGGAAAGAAACAAATCATCATAGCTTATGAAAACAAATATTAAATAAATATTTTTAAAGTTTTAATGTTTTACAATATTTTTTTGGTGTTTTAATATTTATGGCATCAACACTAAAATGAAGAAAAATCATAAATAGTTCCGTGCTATGTAAGCATGGTAGCACTTGTGAAAGTGATGACTCAAAACACATACAAAAAAAAACAAATAAATTAACTTACGGATGAGTAGCATTTAGTTGGCTACATTAACGAGGCCTAGTGGGATCAGATGCTTATGTTAGGATTAATTAAATGATTAGTTAATTAGTTAATTTAGTTTAGTTGATTAAATTCCTTTTATCTACATTTTGAACACCACTTATAAAACCCAAAATGATAAAAATTGGATGCCTCAGTTGCACTTAACCATATCAACGAACATCACAAGTGTAATTGGGAAGACAATGATTGACCTTAAGGCAAGATTTATTTCCTAAAGAACTAGTGCACTAGAAATGATAAAGTCCATGGAATTCAACTGGATCACACATGAATGCTTTGTAATTCATACGGTTGGCCATAGGGGTACTTCACCGTCCATCATTGGCATCGTTGCTAGGGACTTTGTTTATGGAACATGCGCTGTTTAGGTTTAAGTGACACCATTAATATCATTGTATGAACCTCAAGGTCAATATCATTTCCACTATACATAGATTTATAAAAGCACATTGATAATTTTATTTTGTTTTGTTTTGCAAAATATCTTCTTCTTCTTACAAGCACAAAGAAACAAAACTACTAGTCCCACAAGAGTGCAAGGTGATATACACTCATCCAGATGAGTTTGTGTCAAATTTTACCTTCATCCTACATCAGGATGAATAGCTGTGATGATGCGATATGGAGGGCAACGTCATCTTTCCCCCTGATAGATCTATGCCTGGGATGCTGTTTAAGATTCTTAAGAAGTTAGGCATAGTAGATCTTCATGAAGAATATGTTGTGGATGGATATGACACTCAAAACTACTATCCCACTAAAACACAACACGAATGAGATAGATGTCAGGAGAAGCTCCATGATGCTACGAAGGGGAAACATTTCACTAACCCCTTGTTCCTACTAGATCAAGAGGACAATCAAGATCCTCCTTTGGAAAGTTCTCAACATGAAAATTCTCCACCCCCTTTTTTTTATGGCGAGGGTGTGAACCTGACCGTGCAATCCACTATTCATAAATTGGGTTCAAGAAAGAGTGATAGCCAAGGTAGGGAATCAGGTAAAAATCACAACAACAAGGGATCTAAGGATGGTGATTGTAACAGGCATAAGAGTGATGGCGAACATCACAGTGGTAGTGGTAGTCCACCTTCCTCTTCATCCTCTTCATCCAATTTTGAACATTTCTCTTCATTTGATGATTTTCATGAAAGCTGTCATCAAAACAACCGTGATGAAGATGATCAACTAGACAACAATGACCATGAATGCCATCAAAATTGAAGCGGTGGCCAAAACCATCATTGGCATCATCAACGTAGTGATGATGATGAACCTCTATTAGTGACTCGAAGTATGCTCAACATTGTGGAGGTAGTTAAAGTCCCAACCAAGCATATGAAAGATAGTCAGATCAAGCGCTTAGACATGAACAATATCCCTAGATTTGAAGGGGGATACAACTCTAATCAGCAAACACATCTACAAGCTTTTCAAAATGCCTATGCCTTACAAAACATAGAGAGTGAGTGGTAGAAACTCAAGCTTTTCCCTAACACACTCATCAAGTGATGAGATGCGATTCGCATAGGCCGCGATATCGCATCCCTCGCGATATCGCGTACGCAATATCGTGGTATGTCGCAATATCTATAAATAATAGGTGGCTCTCCCTTGTTTCCCCATCCTGAGTTAGAAGTAGGGAAACTCTGGCAGTTTGATCACTCCATAGATAGAATATTTTCCATGTGCCCACAGTAGGAGTCCTAAAGTGAACAGATCTTTATTCGAGCAACATTGTACCTGAACACAAGTTGTGTACGGCAATAAAGACGAGCTTCTTGGATAAACCTAGTAGTGCATAGAATAGGATTTTATTTATTATTTTCTCTCTTACCCTTAAACTCCTAAAATGCGAAATGAGTACGACTTGATTACGAGCATCTAAGGATGTGTACGGATAGTCAAGGAATCGGCTGCTCATCGCATGCGGTATGAGTACGACTTGATTACAAGCATCTAGTGTGACTACCTGGTAACCCAGTGGCGTATCCAGGATCTACGCTTGGTAATCCCAGTGGTAGTCCCAGATGTGTACGGTTAGTCAAGAAATCGGCTGCTCATCGCACTTAAGCTAGATAGGTTCTCTCAACCCTTTCCTCCTAGTTAAGTGCCTCAGTATGACCACTTCGAGCAC
>MNCI01030164.1:495560-507628 GCA_015680685.1 Gnetum montanum | reverse complement strand
GCTAGTCAAGGAATCGGCTGCTTGTCACACTTAGGCTAGTTAGGTGCCTCAGTACGACCACTTCGAGCACATGCGTTACGTGTGGTAATCCCAGTAACGATTAGCATTTGGTAGCCACAATTGCACAGTTCAGGGTGTGTACGGCAAGTGGGAACGGATGCTGATGCTAGGACTTAGTGCTGTAGTTAGAGTTAGTTTTAGTCTCTCAACCCTTTACCGTTTAGTATAGGAGATAATCCAGAAAATACCAAAAAAATCATATACCTCGGACTTACTTAACCATACACTGTGACAGAAACAAGTAAGTCTGGGAAGACAATGATTAATTAACCCCAAGTGTTCCTTACGGCATTTAGGCATTTAGTCTGTGGAGTTCGACCGGATCGTGCATACTACACTCATTTCGTATGGTTGAGTGTAGGGGTACTTCACCACTAGGTAGCCATCATTAATATATCTCCAATCTATAATCAACCATACCACAACCTAGCCAATGGACCTACACCATAGCAAAGTATTAATTACATGATGATTCATTACCCTTGCTAATATATGATTGTGTTATGTGTGCAGATGGAAATCATACAACAACAGATTGGATCTAGAACAAACACTTGGAATGGAGCCATGCTGGAAGCAGCTATGCAAGGAGCAAGATCGATGGCACGCTTACGGATGGACAATGAAAGGTGCAATCTTGGTGTTGGTAGCAGCAACACTTCTTTCTCTCTTCTCTCTCAGCTGCCAACTAAGGCCTGATGTCAATGTAATAAGGTGTTGACTCTTATTATCATGAACACCAGTTTTGTCAAGTCTTGTAATGATGATGCGTTCACATGTCATCCCATTAGTTCCATCCCCCTTAATAATCCCATACCTTCCCAATATTTTGAAAGGAACTCAAGGATGAGTTTTCATTCAGTCATGGGGGTACGATGAGATGCGATATCGTGGCTATCGCGATATCACATCCCTTGTGATATCGCGTACGCAATATTGCATCTTCCCCTGCGATATCGCATACGCAATATCACATCTTCCCCTACGATATCGCATACACAATATCGCGGTGAGTCATAATATCTATAAATAAGAGGCAGCTCTCCCTTGTTTCCCCATCTTGAGTTAGAAGTAGGGAAGCTCTGGTAGTTTGATCACTCTAGAGATAGAATATTTTCCATGTGCCCATAGTAGGAGTCCTAAAGTGAACGGATCTTTATTCAAGCAATATTGTACCTGAACACAAGTTGTGTATGGCAATAAAGACAAGCTTCTTGGATAAACCTTGAAATGCATGGAATAGGATTTTATTTATTATTTTCTCTCTCACCCTTAAACTCCTAGAATGCAGAATGAGTACGACTTGATTACGAGCATCTAAGGATGTGTACGGATAGTCAAGGAATCGGCTGCTCATCACATGCGGTATGAGTACGACTTGATTACAAGCATCTAGTGTGACTACCTGGTAACCCAGTGGCATATCTAGGATCTATGCTTGGTAATCCCAGTGGTAGTCCCAGATGTGTATGGTTAGTTAAGGAATCGGTTGCTCATTGCACTTAGGCTAGATAGATTCTCTCAACCCTTTCCTCCTAGTTAAGTGCCTCAGTACGACCACTTCGAGCACGTGCGTTACGCGTGGTGATCCCAACAACAATTATCATTTGGTAGTTGCAGTTGCATCAGTTCAAGGTGTGTACTGTAAGTTGGAACAGATGCTGACGCTAGATAATTTAGACTTAGTCATTAGTTAGAGTTAGTTAGTTTCTCAACCCTTCACCTCGATAGCATAGGAGAAAAACATAAAAGATATAAAAATCATATACCTCGGACTTACTTAACCATACACCATGACAACTACAAGTCTGGGAAGACAACGAATGATTAACCCCAAGTGTTCCATGGGGCATGTAGGCACTTAGTCTGCGGAGTTCAACCAGATTGTGCGTGCTACGCTCGTTTGGTATGGTTGAGTGTAGGGGTACTTCGCCACTCATCATCAAGGAAGCTGAAAGTTGGTACCAATCCTTAGAGCTAGAATCTATCTACAAATGGAGTCCTATGTTAGAACTATTCAATGACAAATATCGGACATACTCTAGAGTATCTAACCTGAAAAGGAAAATCCAAGGCTAGAAATAGGGAGCACACAAACCCTTGGATGCTACCATGGATAGATACTATTCACTCCTACACTAATGCCCCAACCATGGTTATTCTCAAAGGGAACAACTTTGCCACATCATAGATGGGCTCAGAGCAGAAACAAGAAAAATCCTTGGGGTGTATACCCAATGAAGAATGTCTAAATTGAGAGCTCATCAAATCCAGAGGCTAATTTAGCAAGTAGCAAAAGAAGAAGGTGAGCTACGAAAAAGGGAAAGTGCTGAAGAGTATAATAGGAACCCTTCCATCAAAAAATGAGAGGTCTGATTTTGTGACGAGTAGCAGTCACCACTTGATGAAGTGATGAATAGAAAGACCTTGCCCATCCAAAAATCTATTTCTAACATTTCAGCCAAGGTTGACAAGTTATGGAACTCTTTGGATGAAAAGTCTCAATCGCTTTGAAGATTGATGAAGAATCCAAAGAGCAAAATAGTGATCATAATCATAGAAGATGAAAAGAAGCTGAACGTGCCTACCAAAGAGGTAAGGGCCAAGCTGATGCAATAGAGAAAGTTATGGATTCTAACTCTAATGATGAAACTGAATGTGACATCTGCCAATATGAACATCCAAAGGGATGTTGCCCTATAGTGTCACACTTACAAGAGTCTGCACATTGAATCCTCACCTAGCACGTAGGCAAGCTCCAAGATGACTGCCTTACCCTCAAGGCAATCCAAGGTAGCTCCACCAACAGCAACAAGCTTACTACCCAAGTGGAACTCCTCCACAACCTTATGAACAATACCAACAGTGGTACCAATCCTAATCGTGGGGAATGCCACCACCAAGGCAGCAATACCCTTATAGGCAACCAAATCCACATGAGTACTATGTTCAACAACCCATCTCCCCTAGAAGTTCTGCAAATCATACATCATTTCAACATCACTATTACCCTCCAAAGTACCACTAAACACATTCACCATCCACTTGAGGGGAAAACCCATATCCATAACCATATCATCTTCCACATCCCTCTGCACATACACCTCCACCTTCATAGCTGCAACAACAAAATGCTACAAGGGATGTACACTCACAACCGATTTTTCAACCAAGTGATCTAGACAATCGATTAAGAAAAAGACCTTTCTTCTAAACTAGTAGTCCTCTCCAACCCTCACAACCTACTCTAGTTGATCATCCTACATCTCCAGCACCCTCACCCTCTACATCAAATACCTCCACGTGTTCTTCAAACCAAGTGCCACCCAAGATCCACACTGTAATGCTAACTCATGCTGTTTTTGACTGAATCAAGGCTAGCAATCTTCCTATGAAAAGATTTGATCTAGGGAGTTCACTCATCTATCTACACATTGCTGGACATGAGCCATGTAAGGCTCTTCTTGACTTTGGTTCTAGATTTAATCTTATCTTCCATGACATGTACAAGGCCTAGAACCTATCACCTCTTAAGAAGATAACATCCGTCGATTAGTCAATTACTGTCCCTCTAGGATTAGTTGAGGACATTGTGACCACAATTTGAGGATGATCCTATCCTACTAATTTCTCGATAATCAAGGTGGACAACTACAAAAGTGAATTTCCTATCATCATGGGAAGAGCTTGGTTAAGCACGGTTGATGCACGAATGAGCATAAGGGACCTATCTTTAGAAATATCCAAGAAAAATGAGCTAGGCAAGATTGAGAAGAAGCATATTCCATGCATTGTGTATAGTGACAATGGGTGCAATTATGTGCAAAATATTTAGTCAATCAAAAGCACACACATTAAAGTATGTAATCAGTGTTTGCAAGAGATCAATATTCAAAGGTGTCTATATACAGCAGCCACAAAACAAGAGGATACCCAGTGGCTGATAGTTGACTCAGATAGCAGCACACTATGCATATGTGCATATGTTGAAGGCATGAACAAAATTGAACAAGTTCATTTCCAACACTCTAATGAAGATGATGATAACTATTGGGGAGAGTTGAAAATCCCTGATCACTTCAAGCATGAGCCCTTAGAACTAAAAGCTTGACCAATCGGTATGGAGTATGCATTTTTAAAGAATGGTAAACTAGTCATAATTAATGTCAAACTTGCTCCTAAACAAAAAAAAAGTTTTTGAAAGTGGTGAACAAATGGTCAACAGCATTTTCTTGGTCATATCTTGAGCTAACTAAAATTGATCCAAGGATATGCCAGCATTGCATCTACACCAACCTAGCCATGAAGCCTAAAAGGCAGCCACAAAGGTGGCTGAACACCAAATTGAAGCAAATCGTTAAAAAGGAAATACAGCAACTCCTCAAGGTGGGGTTCATCTATCCAATCACAAATAGTGAGTGGGTTAGCCCACTCATAATTATGCTGAAAAAGGATGGCAAATGGTGGGTGTGCATCGACTTCAAACTATTGATTATGACAATGTTTAAAGATCACTTTCCTTTGCCATTTGTGAATCAAGTATTAAACACCATATCCAGGCATTGTTATTATAGCTTCTTAGATGGTTATAGTGGCTATAACCAAATCCAAATTGCATTCAAATATTAGGCCAAGACAACATTCACAAGTCCCTAGGAAACTTTTGCATACTATAAGATGTCATTTGCTCTATGCAATGCCTCTGCAACATTTTAATGCTTGGTCCTAAGTATCTTTCAACAGCAGATTAGTAGTGGCGTTAAAGTTTTCATGAATGACTTTTCCACCTATGGAGCTACCTTTGAGAAAGCCTTGGACCAACTTGAGCAAGTACTGAAGAGATGTGTAGAGATAAACCTACGACTCGACTGGCAAAAGAGCCATCTCATGGTCCAAGAGTGCATTATGTTAGGGCACCAAATTTCACAAAAATAGATTGTGGTAGACCCAAAAAAAATAAGGGTCATCCAAGGAATAACATATTAACTAGAGACCATTAAATATGTTTAGTCATTCCTTAGACACATTGGCTACTATCGGCGATTTATAGAAAATTTTTCTAAGATTGCAAAATTGTTGGTAGAGCTTACAAAGAAAGATGCACCTTTCATCTAGACCAAGGAATGTGGACACGCATTCTAACAATTAAAGGAGAAACTCATAGAAACACCAATCCTACGAGCACCAGACTAGTTTAGACCTTTTCATATCATTATAAATGCATCTAAATATGCTTTGGGAGTGGTACTTACGTAGATGGACGATAAGAAATGTCCATAATACATCCACTGCGTGAGTTGAAGCATTGTGGGAGCACAGTTAAATTACACCATCACAAAGAAAGAACTAATGGCAGTGGTGTACATGCTAGAAAAGTTTAGGTACTATGTACTTGATTACAAAGTATTTGTGCATATGGACCATAGTGCAATCCACTTCCTCATGAATAAGCCAACAGTGAGCCCTTATGTCATACGGTGGCTGGTGATCTTGCAGGAATTCGATCTCACTATGGTATATCAAAAAGAGACTGAGAATGTGGTCACTAATCACCTCTCTTACCTAAGATGGGATAATAAAGGGGAGGAGAGCCCACTCTTTGATCAATTTCCAAATGAACTTCTCTTTACAAAAGTGATAAGTGAACAAACACTTGCAAAAACTATATGGTATAATGGCATCCTCACATATCTTCTCACTCAGGAGATGCCACAAGACTTGGATTTTGGAAAGAAGCAACGATTTCTTCATCAAGTCAAATACTTCATGGAAATCAATGGACACCTCTACAAGGTGTGTGCCAATGGTCTAATTTGTTGGTGTCCCTGATGAAGATCAATTGTGCATTCTCCAAGATTCTCACGAAAGGCCTTGTAGAGGCCACTATGCAAAGAGACACATGACCATAAAAATATTGATGATAGGATACTATTGGCCTATAATCTGTGGGGATGTCCACTAGTTTGTTAAGTCTTGTGAACATTGTCAACAAGATGAAGGGATGACTGCTTGCATGGAAGGTCTCCAATAGTGGATTCAACCACTAGAACCTTTCAACATATGGGGTGTTGAATTCATGGATTCCATCACACCCATGTCCAACGAAAAGGAATATAGTAGAAGTGGTAGTTGTTACTGATTGTACATCATCCACTACTGCCAAATTCATACAACAACCTATCGTAAATAGGTTTGGGATGCCACGTTCACTAATTTTTGACAATGGAACTCATTTCACAGGCGTCACCTTTAGAAAGTTAATGCAACACTTGGGGGTAGAACATAAATTAACAACACTAACACAAGCCAATGGTCAAGTAGAGGTAACCAACCAAGAGATTACAAAAATACTAATACAAACCATTAGCAAATATAGGAAGGATTGGAGTACAAAACTTAGCAACACTCTTTGGGCTTATCGTTTAACTTGGAAGCTTCCTATTGACTATTCTCCCTATGAGTTAGTGTATGGAAAACTTCCAATGCTTTCAACTCAATCCAAGCTTTGTACACTCTCAACAACCTATGAACTAAACCTTAACCTAAGTCAATCATAGAAAGAAAGCTTAATCAATCTAAACATGTTAGATGAAAATTGATTAGTGATCCTATCCTTGAATGAGGTGAACAAGGCATTCAACAAGTAACATCATGACCTAGGAATCAGGAAAGTACAACTTCAACCAAGAGATAAGGTCCTCTATTGGAACCCTACACATGTACCTCAAAAAGAAAAATTTCAAACATTGTGGGAGGGACCTTATATAATTGATCAAACCTTTCCCTCTGGGGACATGTTGATTTACAAGCCTAAATGCCTAAATAAAAAGTAGTTGGTCAACATCCAATAAGTAAAGTCTTTTCTAGAACCAAGACAAGCCAGTGCAACTACCGCCTCAAAGGATGGATAACTATGTTCTATTTTTCAGATCTTCTTCTTCCAACTCAATCATAGGGGAGATGGTCATCCGTGCTAACTATCAGTTTGGCTTCTTAGTTTTTATACTNAATTCTTGATTTTTCACATTCTTCTAATTTTACACAATCTTTAGTACCTTTGAACTTTCTTGATTATTTTATACTTTCTTATATATTTTGCTTTGCTTTGTTTTATTCAAGTGTGATATTTGCTCATTTTTGCTAATAAAAAATTACCTTATTGTCATAGGACACAGTGCCACTGTTACTGTTTACTAATGATGGTTTGTGCTTAATGTGTGATTGTCAATGTCTAATTTCTATTTTTGAATTCTGATGTCTAATGACTTTGACATGGTTTATTTTTCATGGAATAAGAAGTGAATCCATGTCATCCACCCATCTAATAAACTCTATGGTTTTCCTTGTTCTAGGAATTTGAGGTCCCTTCCATTAAAGAAACTTTTAATTAATCAATGACTTTGGTAGTTCCGGAATTAGGAAGGATTCAAAGGTTTGTAAAGGATGTGACTTTAAAGGGACTCAATACTCTTTGTGCTCTTCTACTTGCTTGAGCACTTGAGTGTTTTTTCACAGACTTTTTATCGTTCCATACCAACCACTAATAGGAAGTCAAATAACATTGTTGCATGGTGTGATTTCCATTTAAAAAAACAACAATGGGAATTCAAAGCATACCCCTTCAACATGAATAAGTCCTTACATAGTGTGGTTCCCATTTCAAAAAAAGAAAAAAAGAAAAAAAACAATAGGAATTCAAAGCATACCCCTTGGACAAAGAAAAGGGCTACAAGCACTAGTTATGGGACTCAAATGACATGCACCTATGCCTGAGGGTCCCCTCTAACTAAGGCCCTCTCTCTTACTTCCTACTTCTCTTTTCTTCTCTTCATGGAATGGTGGTTGTCTTGTGGAAGCACTCTTGCATCTTGAGTGGATGGATTGATCTTTGAGTGGTAATGCAAAGTCACTGAAAGCAGCTAGTTTTAGTCTAGACTAAGGATGGAACTTCCTAGGTCATTTTAAACACAAATTCCTCAAGGGGCTTCTTATGACCGTAATTTGAAACTCCATTACACCTTCTCTATCATCCATCCATGCTACCATAACTCACCTCACTACTAGGTTCTATGTTATGCTCTATGTCTTGGTCTGATGTGTTGGGATTCTTGAGTAGATTCTTTTGGGTTGGTCCTTAACTTCTCATGACCATTAATTGACTGTGGGGCCCACAAACTCTTCCATTGAGGTTATGCAAGAGCAAAAAGGGCATGAGCCTGCTATGGGAAGGACCCACTTGCATAGCTTTTGACTTAATTAGTTAAGGTTCCTTACCTTTGACATTACTACAATCCTATCTTTTGCATTTTCCATTGTGTATTCTGCTCAGTGCTCCTTAATCTTTCATTTCATTCATCCACTAAATCAATTTTTCTCTAGTGTTCCAAATTTATGAGCTTCAATACCCTCTTCTCATGTTTTCATATTATTCTTGGTCCTTTAAGCTTTCATTTGACCCCAATTTCATCCAAAAATTCCTTGTATTTTGAAAGTTTGACCAAAGTCAATAGAAGTCAATGATGGTCAATAGCTACGTCGATGAGGCCTCATCAACGTAGTGTGTACATGCTATATATACCACCTAGCACTTAGAAATTTTTTATCATTTTCTCATAACACATGGGGAGTTTTTGTAATTTTTTAGAGCCCAAAACCTTCCAAAGATCATAACTTTCCAACCGTTTGTCCAAATCACTCCATTTTTTGACCTTGCACTTATTGAAGGTAAGATCTTTATCATGGGGGCCATAAACATTAAGGTTTCTAATGAAAAAATTTAAAAAAATTTCTAACTTTCCCAAAGGGTTAATAACCTTAACAACATATAAACATCAACTTTTTCAAGAGTTAACCCTTCCAACAACCTTCAGGATGATTTATTGATGATAAGACATAAGTGAAATGATAATTGAAGTAATTAAATAAGCCATAATCATAACTTAGCCAAAGTGTAACCATCCTTAAGACATAAAGATCTCCCAATTACTTTAAGGTTACACAATGATTGCTAATCCATGGTCTTATTATGATTACAGATGGCACCCAAACAGACATGTGCATAGGAAGGAGAACCCTCGCAACCATGGGAGAAGAAGCCTAAAGTAGGAAGGGGCCAACAAGAACAAGGCCAAAAATTACCAGAAGCAACCCATGCAATGAGACCTCTTCATGAGGAGCCCAAAGTGGAATCTGTCTGACAGATTCCAAAAGAAGTGCCGAAAGAACAAGCCCAAAGAGGAGAAGTGCCTGGACCTATGCCAAGGCTTGAGGTCACTTTGACATAAGCCTACCTAAACATCATCAAGTCTCAAAAGATCCAAAGATCAGTTCTACAAGAGATCAACTTCGGGCCATTTTTGGAGAAAGCTCTTGAGGATGTCAAGACATAATTGCAAACCTCTTCCATGTGGCCAGTCATCACTTCTAGTGGGGAGTGGTACATGGGAGAGACATATCTCTTTTGGAGTAATAAAAGAACAGGGTCTATTGTAAAAATTAAGGATATTCAAGTGTTCTATTTGGTAGAAGCTATTGCACAGGCACTTGGGTTACCTGATACCAAAACATAGCTGGCTGAATTATCCACAAAAGGTGATCCTGAGGCCAATAGGGAGTGGGCCTAGCAATGCTACAGGGTTGACCATAAGGAGTATGGTGCGCTCACACCAATGAAGCAAATTTACTTCAAGATTGCAGCCTATCACCTCAATCCAATGGTGAGGCCAAGTAAGGTAACTACCTTCTCCACCCGAGCATGTGCTGCTCTAAGTAGGAGATTTCCCATTAACCTTCCATAGCTAATCTACTTAGAGATTGAGAAGTGCTTCAAGGAGAATGAACATGGAAGGAAGACCTTGTCCTTTCCATGCCTCATCCAAAAACTTTGTAAGAGGGTAGGCATCATTCGCTACTCTAATGATACCCTCAGGCATGCTCCCTTGGCCTCATGGTCAGAAATCATGAAAGACAAAATGCTAGCAACAACCCAAGAAGAGGAGCAACCATCATTACCACCCACTTAGGAAACAATACCAGAGGCCCTCATAACCATTAAGCATCTACACAAAATCTAAAAATAGCTCTTGAGCGAACAAGAGAAATGTGTAGGAATGAGTGGGGTAGATCCATCTGTGTACTGGCTAGCCATGAGTCACCTTAATGAGGTGGCCCAAATAGTTAGTCAAATGGAGAGGGGTGGTCCAATCTTCTCTGCCCAACAAACATAACTACCTTTGAGGTCAAATCCCAATGCTTAGGAGGTGATGGTGTCATTATCACAATACCATTTATTCTCAAAAATCTCTGAGAATGCTTCCACTTTCTTGCTGTAGTTGGAGAAAGATGAAGGGGCAACTGTCTTGGTGATGCAGCATAAAGGGTAAGAGACAATGACTGAAGTGGTGGTTGACCATGTAGCAGAAGCATTGAATGCACCCACAACATCTGTACCAAACATATCTACACTTCAAGATTTGTAAACATCCATATGCATGGTTAGCAGAAAGTTAGACATAGCCCAACATGAAAAGTTGCTACAATAACTAGTGAAAATTAGGCAACCAACTCCAAACATCTTTGATCTTCTGAAAAACATCACTGTGACCTAATTGGAGCTACTTAACGTAAGGGGCAAATGCATTATCATAGAGGGGCAACTCAAATCGACCCAAGAAAGAAACCAATGCTTAGCTGCACAGGTTGCTGAACTTCATGCTTAACTTGTGTGCCCTGCGATCCTTAGCCCAACAATGATAAGAGATGAAGCTTTCAAATAGCTTCAACAATGATTTCAGAAGGTTGAGGAGGAGACAATAACAGCCATCTTTAAACATTCCATAGCTAAAGCTAAAACGTATTCAATTAAGAAGGACTTGAACCAGATGCACCAGGAGAATGAAGCCCTAACCACACAAAACTATCACCTACAAAATGTTGATGCTCAGAAGGATCAAATGTAGGAATTCCTTCATCAATAGTAGGAGTAGCTTGCCAAGGTGAACACTGAACTAAGAAGATTAGTAGCAAAGAACTAAAGTCTATTAATGGAGGAAGTGCATGCCTTGTGCCAAAAATCTGCCATTGAAATTGCTACTTGGAAGAATGAGGCCCTCAAATTTGAGAAAGTGAAGAATCACTACATGAACCAAGTTGGTCTGCAAAAAGAAGTTAATAAAAAACACATCCAAATGGCAAAGGCAAGGATGAATGAAGCCCTCCAGCAACTCCAACAAGGAAGAGAAATGTGGCAACCCACCATTGATGGGATCGACGCCTATAACAAAGTGGAGAGTTTCTTAAAGGCATTGTAGATCAAGGAGATGACAAAGTATATGGAGTTGGCCAATCTCTGATATGCAAACTTGGCAATGCTAACTGCTAGAAGACCGTGGTCAAAATTGGAACAACAAGTGACTAGCTCGTATCTATTATATGAGGCAGAGTTCAAGCACCACAAAGACGCCAAGTAGAAGCTTGAGACTGCAAATGCTGAACTTGAAGTTCTCAAAGCACAATTCAGAGACCAATGATTAATCGCTAAGAACCTAGCTAGATGGATTAATGACTACTAGGAGCTAAAAAACACAGTCAAGGCATTTGACATTAAACAAAAATAGTTTGTTGCCTAGTTCATCAATACAAAGGAGCTATTTCCAACAATCTTGTGTCCTTGGGATGTGCCCGTTCCAACCCACATTGGGAAACCTATGTGGATGATGAATGATCCTAGGAGTAAGAAGGAGAAAATGAAAGCACTACTGAATGCTTTCCGCCTCCTGCATGAAGTTGTAACAATAGTAGGTGATGAGACGCGGTTCACACAGGCCGTGATATCGCGTACGCGATATCGCAGCCGACGCAATATCATGTACGCAATATCGCGTCCTTCCCTACGATATTGTGTACGTGATATCGCAGTCCTCCGCCATGTCTATAAATAAGAGGCGGCTCTCCCTTGTTTGGGGATCCTAGTTTTAGAGTAGTGAAGCTTTGGCAGTTTGATCCCTCCA
>MNCI01030164.1:475156-495273 GCA_015680685.1 Gnetum montanum | reverse complement strand
CGCACTTAGGCTAGATTAGATTTTCTTACCCTTTTCCTCCTAGCTTAGATTAGTTAATATTCTTTTCCACTGCCATCAGGAGTAGCATTAGAATTAGAACACATCATACACCTCATCTAGACTAAACCATACGTGACATATGCAAAACTAGTCTAGGTGGGAAGACAGCGAACTGCGACCTAAGGCTAACTATCTAGGTGCCACAACTAGTCCATATGCGGAGTTCGACCGCATCGCGCGTGCGACACTTGTTTTGTATGGTTGAGTGTAGGGGTACCTAGCCACTCATTAGTAGGATAGCCACAACCACCTCAACCGCTGCCCATGCGTGAAGCTGATGAAGGTCCCTTGGAGCCTTAGGAACCACCACCACTTGGGACTGTCTAATCTTCTCCAATAGCTTCACAACATCAAGGAACATGCTATCCAGTTTTGAAGAGTTGTGTCATGATGTTCAATTTTGTGTCCTGAACATTGTCATTCTTTGTAATGTGTAGATCCGTACACCCAAACACTCCATTTTTTGTTAAGTCAATCAATCTATTTTATTTGAAGAAAAGTCAGTCAATAATCCCATACCTTCCCAATTTTGTAAAAGAACTTTGGGATGAGTTTTCATTCAGTCATAGGGTTACGATGAGTCATATTTAGTTGGCTGCATTGATGAGGCCTTGTCAACGCAGCTTCGTCAATGAGGCCTAGTTAATGCATCTTACCATGCGTTAACGAGGCCCCGTCAACACAATGTTGAAAATCAGCTATAAATACGCACTTGCAGTTGCATTTATGGCAATTAGAGATTGCAATTGTAGCGAAGATCTTGCAATTTTTCCATTTGAAAGTTAGAATTTTCCCCCGAGTGCCTGTAGCAAGATTCATTAAGTGTATGGATCTTTATTTGAGCATTGTTGTCCTTGAGCACGACAGTGTGTGCAGCAATCAAGATGAGCTTTTTAATAAACCTTGCAGCACTTTGGATAGATTAGCTATTTCATTTATGCATTTAATGCTTTCAATTATTTATTAAATGCTTTTAATGAGTTATTAAATATTTTCCAATTATTACATTAATGAGGCAATAAAGCTATATAAATTATACACATAAGTATGATCGCTTCAAGCGTAACACGTATTCGCTTGTTAATCCTAGTAGCATTATTACTTGGTACACCCAGTAACGTAGTGCTTGGTCGCCCAATAGTGGATACGTGGATTCAGGACATGTATGGAAAGTGGGATTAGATGCTTATGTTAGGATTAGTTAAATGATTAGTTAATTAGTTAATTTAGTTTAGTTGATTAAATTTCTTTTATCTACATTTTGAGCACCACTTATAAAATACAACATGATAAAAATCAGATGCCTCAATTGCACTTAACCATACCAACAAACATCGTAAGTGTAACTGGGAAGACAATGATTGACCTTAAGGCAAGATTCACTTCTTAAAGGATTAGTGCACCAGAAATGATAAAGTCCACAGAATTCGATCGAATCACACGTGAATGCTTTGTGATTCATATGGTTGGGTGTAGGGGTACCTCGCCACTCATCACTTACCCAAGGGAGGAAAAGCTCTTTATATAAACTGGATACCAAAAGCTTAATGAAAATGAAAGTAATGCATAAAATATGTATGAGAGCTCATCTTGGGTACTTATAGTTTTCACATAGAATTGGAGGAGATTCGTCAATACCTAGGCATCAATGGAGATTCATCAACATAGCTTGAGCCAATCCTAATTGCATCATAGGCAAAGAAGGCCAAACCAAACAAGGTGGGAGGTGCATCGATGCCCTTATGCTAATGCAGGTTAGTCAACACATTCCCCCAAAATCACACTTTGTACATTGGAACCAAATGAAAGTCCAAGCCTATGGGGACATGCTGAGAGAACCAAAGGACATCCAAATGAAGCCAAAATTATCCTAAAGGGCTTAGAATCATGCACACAACCTTGAAGTGTGACCTAGTGGGCTAGGATGCATCTTCAAAGACCAAGAACCTCGATTAAACATGCTAGACTACGAATACAAGGCACATGAAATACTTCCCAAATCCAAGGTTTACAATCGACTTACAAATTGCCACGAGACATCTCATCAACCCCTCCTTGTACCAAACTAAGAAACAAACAATATATCCCCTTTATAACAACACTAACATAACAATCACAAGTGCTACACATCCCTAAGTTGAACAAATAACCTAGCAATAAAAAAACACAAATAAAATTAGAACTATTCTACCAACCTACATCTACTCATCCTTTTTCTCAAATTGTATAGTATAGATAAACTATTCTTTTCCTGCACAAACAACTTTTTGAATCTCAAATAGAAATGCATAGAGAAAAGAACAACTACAAAAAGATGCTAGCAAGAAGAAACCAAAACATCTACAGAAATTTGTTATATCTTGTCTTAGATAAAAGACCAAGATTAAATTTTTGGTTGACAATACGAATTTAAAATAGAGGATAAGAAGGAGGAGATAATGTTATCTAAAGTAAAATATTCAACAGACTAATTAAAATGTTACCAAACAATCATTCAATGATACAAACAATAACAAATAAACAGATAGACTTGTCAGTAAAAAACATCATTCTTCAGCTCTTTCTAGACAAGAGTTTGCTTCATTGAAATCAATTTTACGACATGACTTAATTATATTGCATAAAAAGAACGAAATTTCAGCAGGAAAGCTGTTATAGCGTAATTTTTAAACATGGCTTTTCGTGTCATACAGAAAGAAATTATTATCAAGATCACATGCTGTTGTATGGCCATTTTTATGCTACCTTAACTAGATTGCACGAAAATGGTTTATTCTAAGCAACAAACGTTATTACCTAGAAACTTTAAGTTCAACTATGCTTTTTTGCGGAAGCAAATTAATTTTAGCTGTAGACATTGTCACATGGCATACAGTAAAAAATAATTATAAATGAACAAACAAAAGGTAAAATATACCGGTAAGGAAGGTAATCTTTTCTTACCAAAGTGTAGAAGGCGAACAGAATGTATGCCACATGCTTCTTGTTTTGTAAGCGAAAAAACAGCAACCGATAGCGTAAAAAATTTGAAGACGTCAAATTTCAATGCCGTTAAATGGACGTCAAACTGAGAGTTGTTATAATAGACACTAGCAATCTAAGTTGATTAGTAAGATTTATTAGGTCATGTCAATAATCAATAAAAACAGGAATAATTAGTAACGTAATGTAATAAAATTCAAAAGATTTCCTTAGCATCAATATTTGTTTATTTTAAAAAGTAAAATAAATTCAATGTGCATATATTAATAATAATCAAGCTAGACTAACATAAGTTTGGAAATAGGTATAATGCTCAAAACATGTCAAAAACAACAATAGTAAGAGTTTTGGCTTAGTAACTCGGTGTCACAAGTTCCATCTTATTAGGCAACATTGAGTTGTAACTTTTAAAAATTAATAAAGAAATGCTTAAACTAGTCCAATAGATTCAAAGAATTTCATTGCACGTATGTAAACATTTCAATATTAATTTCAATATATACATAAGGATAAAAGGGTCATTGTTGAATGGCTCAATGCTTATCCTACCAAGGCAACACCTTAGAAGGATTAATGGATAAGTGAAAGCTTAATCTCTTTTTTGAGTGGCTATGTCTAAGAATGAGCCTAAGTCTTATGACTTAATAAACAAATACATTATCATTAGTCTAAATAACGGTTCCCTATATATGCATAATGATCATTATTATTGATACAAATACTAATATTTTATTGCATCTATGTAGACCCGGTGGATTTGTCAAACAAATTAACTTATGCAAAATATATTAGTAGCAATAAATCTTGAGTACAATAGATGTGTTTAATATTCATGTAGGTTGAATATGTCTCATATATAATTCCCTATAAATAATACTAGTACCTTGAATAGCTCATACAAATATTGACTAGGGATTTGTCATTTTCTTGTAAAGAAACATGTTCCAAAACATTTTAATACTACCTATTGCTCATTTTTAACCACTTGTACTAAACACAATCAATGTATTTTATTTGTATGTTGCTTATTGTTCCATCTTTTACTTTAACCTAGAGAATGCATTGTCCCATTTTTACTCTATTAATTAGTGCTCTAATGTTTTTCTAGTAAAATTGAGACTTTTTTTGTATTTGTGCCTCAATTTGTCAAACTTTCTCTGCTTTCCAAGTTTGTTTTGAATTTAATATTCCATTAATATTATTAATACCCCATTTTTGTAGCAACAATTGTCTTCATATAATAATGCATCTTACTAAGACTTTTGGGTGATCTCATTTGAGATCTTGTTGGTATTTTTATTACTCAAGCATAAAGTTAAGAACTAATATGCTGCTTCAACTTCTAATGATAAAAAATTAGTTTTTGATAAAAGTATTGCATGTGGAGCTTGAGTTTTCACCTTGAATTCATTAAATAATAACTAGTTTTATAGATTTTTAAATTTTCCTCTATGACTCTTTATCAAGAAATAAGCCCCACACTACACATTTATAAAGCACTGAGGTCCCTCTGTTCCATTTATGATGGCCTACTATTAAGGTAAGCAAAGGATTTGATAACAACTTATTATGGTCCACTATCTATGTGACAATGCATATGTATGCATAGGAATGTAAGCTCAAAAAATCAATAATGTTTTATAATTAACAATTGATATGATTTGAAATTGATAGAAATATAATATTTACTATCAAATATATAACAATAAGATGAAAGGCTTTTTGAAGGCAAGAGAAAGTGTGAAAAATTGGTCTCAACTCTCAGCATGTTGATTAATGTTGCTAGAGTTAATATCAAGTAATACTATTAATTTATCAACATCGTTAGACACGTGAAATGTGTTAAAATCATTCTAAAATTTAAGATATCGTTGGAAGCCACCATAATCTATTATGTTAAATATGATATCAATCTTTATTGTGTTGTTGGACATTGTTGAATCGATGATGATTGATGCCATTTGATGAATCATGGTTTGCCAGGTGCTGATATTGGACACTTATTATCAAACCCCTATTATCGGACCCTGATATTGGGTACAAAATATTAGGTTTGATGAGTCCCGATATCGGACCCTCAATATCGAGTACGCGATATTGCGACCTAACAAGCAATATCAAATACGCGATATCGTGGTTCCCGTGTAAGCCTATAAATACACAATGTGGCACATGGGGAAAGTCATAGGAAAAGTTAGTGTTAGAGTAGAGTCTTTTTGTCATTTTTAGTTCTTCTCAACCCTTTCTCCCAGTGCATGCCCGTAATGTGATAATTGTAATTGTATAGCACCTTTATTCGAGTGTGACGTACTTGGACATGCACATGACCAGAAATAAAGATCGAGATTACTTCATCATTGCAGAAGTTTTAGTTGTTTGATTGTTATTTATTGTTTTTGTAATTAATATCTCTCACCCTCATTTCTTATCCCTGTTATTAATCACAGAATGAGTACGACTTAATCAAGAGCAATTAAGTGTGACTACTTGGTAACCCAATAGCGTACCTAGGACATGCACTTGGTAATCCTAGTGGTAGTACACAAGGTCCAAGATGTGTACGAATGATTAAGGACGGATGCTCATCACACTTAGGCTAGCTTAGGTTCTCTCCTTCCATTTTCTCTTAGCTAGATTCTCTCTCTTGCTCCCTCTTAACTTAATCAAAGTTACTTTCCATTGCCTCTAGGAGTAGTACTAGTTTAGGACCACAATCACACACCTCACTCTGGACTAAACCATACGTGACAAAGCAAATACTAGTCCAAGTGGGAAGACGGCGAACTACGATCAACGAGTAACTATCTAGACACCACAACTAGTCTGTCTATGGAGTTTGACCTAATCATGCGTGAACGCTCATATTCGTATGGTTGAGTGTAGGGGTACCTTGCCACTCATCACCATTGTTCTGTATTGATTTTGGTTATAAAAAATTGATATACCTTGAGTTGAAAATAAACATATCATGGCCGATCATCAAAGATAATGAAAATTAATAGGCATTGAATTTGATTTTTTAAAATGCCCAATTCAAATGATTTCTCATCCATTGTACCTTGAATTTGCATAACTTTGATCAAATAACATAAATCTGCTAGAATGAATGATTTGATGCAAATTTGAGACAAAAGAAGTGAAATAGAACAGAAACTTGAACTTTGACATGAAATGACAACTTAACAATCTTGAAAGTCCTAACAATGCATCATTTTATCAAAGATTTAATACTAAATGACTTACAATCTTCGTCATGACTAATAAAATATTTAAATGAATTAAAATCTCTATACATAGGATGAAAATGAATCAACATGACAATCAAACATAATCAATCTTCTTCTTCTTCCTTTGAAGCTTTATTTATTCAATTCTTTGATGATCTTGTGGATATTGTGAGATGTGATAATTGTGAGATTGAGAATTTATAAGAAAATTGAAAAATATGAGATTTTGTAATCATTGTAAAAAGATTTATGAGATTAATATGGAAGATTTTTTATTCGTGATTGATATGTAGGACTCATGAAAATAAGAAGGTTTCAAAGCTTTATGAATCATGAAAGAAGGGTTCTAAATATCAAATGCTTAATAAAGTCTAAGAATTCATAAATCTTTATTGTTGGATTTGCTAATATTCTTGAGAGATTTTAGTTCTTACAATAAAGAAAATCTTCAAATGGATTGATGGAGGAGAAATAGAGAAGAAAAAAAATAAAATTACAACATTCATGGTCTCACACTCTCACTAACTACTCCATCACTCTCCTTACTCACCACACTCTTGATTTGATTTAAAGGCTCTTAACCTCTATTTATGATAGAAAATATAGGCTTAGTTCCCTTTTTATATGATTTTTATCCTATTTTCTTTATTATTTACTATTATATCTTTGACTTTTGATCATTTCTCCTTGGTATACAACTTTGATTTTTTTAGTCTTATGGACATAAGATACAAAAATAGCAATAATGACAAAATTTAGCATTAGTCTAAAAGTTGACAAGCATATTGGCAAGACTCTTAATTTGGAAGCTTCAAGTTATGGGTTCAATTTTGATGACGCAGTGTTAAGTTATAAAGCTAATTCAATTAAAAAAAATTGGATTCCAACTCATCCTCCCTCTAGCCCTTATGCAAGTCCCTACCCAACCGCCCAAACCCACCACCCCCCTCCCCCTGGTCCTTTTCAATACCCATAGACAAAAAAAAAAAAATATGCATGAGAGATGGCTCAAGTTGTTATCTCATTATTTAGGGGTGTTTGAACCTAAAATAAGTGAACCATGTGTTCACCCCAAGAAATATAGTACAATTATAACTTTATATAACTCAGTGCCCATCTAAATTGAACCCATGACCCAGAGCTTCAAAATCAAGTGTCTTACCTCATTGTTTAGGGGTATTAGAATTGAAATAAGTGAAACATAGGTACATCCTAAGATTTATGGAAGTTTATAAATCAGTACTACCTAGTAGAATTGAACTTGTAACCTAGAGTTACTAGGTCAATACTTGTACCATTGGGCTAACACCCCATTGTTTGATAATGAATTACAAGTACATAAAACATTGTTATATTTATTTATGCTAATATTGATATTGATATTTTATTGTGTTTATATAGACCTAAAGGATCTGTCAAATAAATGAACCTGTACAACATACATTTGTAGTAATAAATCCCAAGTACAATAGAAGTGTCAAATATTTACATAACTTGAACACATGTTGTAATTATTATAAAATATCATGTTAGCTACATATCTCAAAGTGTAGTTATAGTCAACTTTTTCAAATTCTAACACTCTCGATGAGGCATTACTCACTTGGTTGGAATATGTAGCTTACAATCTACAAGTTAGAGGTTTGATTCCAAGGGGTATGTTGGATATACCTACCATGGTAAAAATAATGAGGTGTTAGCTTACTGGTAAGACTCTTGATTTGAATACAACAAATTATGGGTTTGGTTTTGGTGGGTGGTGGTGAGTTATAAAGTTCTAATTAGACTATATATCTTGGAGTGTACCTATGCTACAATTATTTTAGGGTTTCAACACCCTTCATATATTATAGCTAAAATATACTTTTAAGAAATACAATGTTAGGTAGATAGTTTGCCACATTGAGTCATCATCAAGTCATTTGCTTACTTCAATAGTTAGCCTATCATAGATGATATAAAGACAACAAAATAATATGATATTTCAAGTTCCAACACTATTAGTATCAATGAAAAATCCACAATACTAATCATAACTTGAGGGGGTGTTGGAACTAGAAATAAATGAAACATAGGTACACCCCAAGATTTATATAAGTTTATAACTTAGTCCTACTTGGTAGAATTGAACCTATGACTTGGGGTTACCAACCCAAGACCCATACCATTGGGCCGCAAGATTTGTAGAAGTTTGTAACTCAATGCTACCTAGTAGAATTGAACTTGTGACCTGGGGTTATGAAGCCAAGACCCATACCACTAGGCAAACACTTAATTGTTAAAAATCTCAAACTATGACTTGAACTATAACCAACCATTCACTACTCATGAATTTAAGTAGTATGTAGTGCCCCCTCAATCATGTGTTGTAAGACATATAGCCAACATTATATTTTAGAAGCATCATAGACAAACATGGTAATACTCAAGTATAATTTGAACTAGCAATGTTTTGTGTAACCAGATGATTAGCTAACTACTTATGCCACCTATCACTTAACATGAACAAATTTAAAAATAAAGATGAAGTTGTGCTACTAGCTTAAATGTTCATTTAGTAAAAAAAAAAGCTTATGTCATAATTATCTAATCAAATATTTTTTTTTCAAACATTAATATATAAAAAGGAAACCGGTAACACTATACTTATGCAAATTGCATGAAAAATGTACGGGACATTGGTAGAATTACCACATCTATCTAATTGAAAGTTGGGGAAGGAAAAAACAAGAAAGAACAAAAAACCAACGGCATTGCCTTCCCTCCATGTTTTTTTTCACCGTTACAAAACAACTTCGCGCGCGAACAAGTGCATCGATTGAAGTGAAACCAAAATTTGTAAAACCGCGCGCGGCTGTGGATCCGAAATATTTAGGGCCAACCAATGCGGTAGCCCCAATTCCGATCCAACGGACGAGAACCCATAGATCCAGCATGCCATGGATCGTGCAGGATCCAACGGTTGAAATTCATCGACGGAAAAAGAAACTGAGCTATAAATAAGAACCCGGCGAGTTGTCGCCAGAACCGGAAGCGGGAAACAAGCACGGGAAATCAAAAATTGCAGGTTCTCATCTGAGAATCGGAGAAGAGGAGTTACTCGAAGAATTGTTGGAAAATGTCTGGCAGAGGAAAAGGAGGCAAGGGCCTTGGCAAGGGCGGAGCCAAGAGGCACAGAAAAGTTCTACGAGATAACATTCAGGGCATCACTAAGCCTGCCATTCGCAGACTTGCTCGTCGTGGTGGAGTCAAGCGTATCAGTGGTCTCATCTATGAAGAAACGCGAGGTGTTCTTAAAATATTTCTGGAAAATGTGATCAGAGATGCTGTCACTTACACTGAGCATGCTCGCCGCAAGACCGTCACCGCCATGGATGTCGTGTACGCGCTCAAGCGCCAGGGCCGCACTCTCTACGGATTCGGCGGTTAATTAGGGTTAGGGCTCTGTTTTCTTTTGCTTCTCTTTGCTTTAGTTTTATTGTGAGCAGAAACAATGTCTGCGGTATGGTTGCCTCCGGCTGATCTGTTTGATGTAATCTTCATCTTGAATGAACTGTTCTGTTTTTTAAGTTGATCGAAAAGGGCGACATTCTGTTCTTGTTGTTGTAATTGGTTTTGTGCAACGGCATTGTCTTTTGGCATTCGGTGGTTCCACTTGCGAATTTGCATTTTGGTTTTGCTTGATTCCAGTCGATCAGTGAGGTGACTATCTCGCGATTCGTGGTCCCTTGTGTCTGTAATATGCACTCTTCGATCGCGCATTTTGCGTGTTCATGGTTAAATAGTATTGGCAGAAGCGGTTTTGAGATTGTTTTGGATGATGCGATGCACTTAGTTTGAAAGTGAAACGTTTGAGAACGGGTTGTCGTTCTTGATGTTGCCTTTGAGGGCTTTTAATGCTGTCCGATAACCTTCATGTCAAGTTTCGGAAACGGGCCGATGAACAAATGGCTCGTGTCTCTTCTTGAATGCATCGATTTGTTGGCCTGCTATTCGATATATGAGATTCTGCGTGTTGGGTTCGTTGGTCGACAGATTGCATTGATTGAATTGGGCTTTATATTGTATTGGCTGAAGTTTGGCTGTGAAGCCTTGAACGATGGTTCTTGGAATGGATGTATTTTTGTGCCTTTTTGTCATGGCCTTTTGCGTTAGCCTGGATTGACGTCTTATCAGATTCTTTTCAGTGTTGGAGCAACGGTATTCATCATTGTTGCCAATCAAAATTTGAGTATTTCATATTGCAGAATGTCGTGGACTTTGGCGATTCTTCTACCCACCGGGCATCATGATCTTCTTCTGAGCAGTGGGCGTCGCAGTCGTGTGTCTCAAGTATTGATAATCTTAAAAGCATGTGATCCGACAGCCTTGAAACTGTTGATACAATTTTGAAATGATGAAGTATCTGTACGATTTTTTATAATATTTGAAGTAAGCTAACATCACTTAAGACGGCGAGTAGTTTTCAAGTTGCTTGTATTAAGTCCGTATTAAGCTTAGAGTTTATCAAATTGGAAATTAGTAACCGTAGGTATTAAAAGATTGCAAATTTGAAAGCGAGGAGGCAAAAAGAAATAGAATGAATGAGCAGAAAGTTGTATATAAGCATTTCAAGTGATGGACGAAATTGAGTTCGAGCATTCTGCTCTCTTCTTTTAGGGGAGATTTTTTGTTGCAACCCAATGTTTTGCAACAAGAGAAGTTGAAAGTAGTTGAAAGCAATGTTTGCAGCCATGCATTTACAAAATTACTTGAACAGCTTGTTGGCGTGAACCATTTAGGATTTCAGCGGTATCTCTTGCTTGGCTGCTTTTTTTTTGTTTTTAAGAGAAAAAAACCATTGAACTTGGTGTACCATTGTTAAGCCATTGCGTCCTTTTTTGTCCTGTTATAGGAACAGTGTCTGCGACTTTGTTATAAATTAGCTGGTTAACATTGGTTGAAGATGCAACATTTTGTTGTTGCCGTTGCCCGTGTTTTTGTGCAAGGATTTTGGTTTTCAATTTCTCTAAATATTCGCCGATTCTCAGTTCGGTGTTTGTGCCAGGGTTTTGTGTCATGGTATTTGATGATTCAAAGCGCAGTGTTTGACGCATTTTAATTTAATGGGTTTTTAGTGCATAGCTTTGCGACATTGTATTATAGGTTTGGCTGATACAAATCCATCAGTGAAAGAGGGCTTTTTCTTTGTTTGTTTGTGACCCTAATATGCATTCTTGATGTGTCTATATTGCGTATCCATAGTCAGCGTTATTGGCAAACGCGTGGTTTTTGTTTCTTTGGATCAAGATTTTTGAATGTCGCAATACAGTGGTTTGAAAATGAGTGTATCTGAGAGGGAGTTGTGGTTGGCGCTCCTGACGATGCTTTAGGCCCTTTGATAATTTTTGGTACAATTAGTATGGCAGGTTTTGGAGCTGATGAATTGATGATAGGATTGTCTTCTCGTATGTTCCGGTTTTCTAGCCTGTAATTAGAGATGTGTAATTAAAGATGTGAAATGCGTCGATTGGTGTAGTTGTGTTTCACTGCCCAAGTTGCATGGTTCTTCCACTTGGGCCCAACTTTAGTAACTTCCTGGTGTTATATTTATAGTTGTCACAGTTTTGGATCCTTTCCTTTAATGATATGGTGTTTCTTGTGGTCCATTGTTTTCACCGACACTATATGATTAAATGAACCTTGGTGGTCCATTGTTTTTATAGACCGATTAGTTGTCACAGTTTTGGATGAATCTTGTTGAATATAAATGTCAATTAGATGATTTTTGCATCTCATAAATTTCTTTACATGTGTAAAAATATGATTTGGGTTTGTCATTTTATCATTAATCTTCTCATAAAGGTTTTTTTCTGCTTTAAAGGCAAATTTTAATTTGTCATTGCTATATCATGTTTTGTGTTTTGAATTTTTATTAAGTGGCCTTTTAAAATAGATGTTTTATTGCTTGATAATTCTATCATCATAGTTTTGTGCATCTAATATGGTCAATATTATAGTAATGAATGTGATAAATGGTTTGATTACCTATATATAATTTATGGAAGCTTTAATATTAATGAGTTTTAACTTAGTTAAAGCTTTAGGTTACTTGTTAAAGTAGGTGGATTGCGGTGACAATGAGGTGTTAACTTAGTGGTATGGTCTTGGCTTAGTAATTGTAGGTCACAAGTTTGATTTTACTAGGTAGCATTGAGTTATAAGTTTTTATAAATCTTGGGTGTACTAGTGTGTTAATAATTTTGGGTTCCAATATCCCTTTGACATATGTCATATGTTTAATTTTGAAAGATATGGTGGAGTGTGGTGTTGGTAGAATAAGAAAAATATACTTTTAGGACTCTTGTATATGAAGTCATCAATAAATATTTTGCCTATTGTTACTTTAGATTGTGTTTATCTTTTGTAAATGAGTTTCTTTTATGGTTCCTTATTGTTTCTTTGCATGTAATACAAAAGTTTAGGATTTCTTTAACTAATTAGAAGTAGATTTCATGTTGTGATGTTAAGTAGGGCTTGAATGAACCTTGGTCCATTGTTTTCATGTGGTTGATTATTGCTTGTTACTTAATGTTCGTTTCAAGAATTGTAGATCTAAATTTGTGGTGGAAGGAAAAGAAACTTAAAATTTTTATTAAGAAAATGAAAGAAACCTTTTGGACTGAAAAAATGATAAGGAAAGATAATGTCCTTTTTCAAATTGAAAGTAAAGAAACTTTAGAAAATGGAAACATGTTTGGTAGTCTTTGTACATTAGGTTGATTTGCTATCATGCTTATAAGGCATTGACACAAATGAAAAAGATGCCTAAGGATCTTAAAATGTTAGAAAAATGGTTAAGTAATGATATTTTATTATTATAGAAACTTTGATATTAAGCATGGTGATGTGTGTTTTGCAAGCATTTCATTTATTGCATTAGATAGCTAAAGAACTTTATAAATGTTTAATATCAAATTCTAGTGTTGATAATTTCATGCTACTTTTATCATTCATGATTTTTTATTTGTCAAATCACTTTCATTAGAATAAGGTATGTAATAATCTCTCTTGAGCTTCTAGGTATTAATCATGTTATGCTTAATAAAATATGCATAAGAATAAACAACTTAAAAGCTCCATAGGTTATGTAAGGAAAAAATTAAACCACTTAAAAATCCTTAAGAAAGCAATTATGAAACCATCTAAGTAGTAAGAAATACTTAAGTAGCTTAATTTATGTGAAAATCTACATTTAACATATTAATGCCCTTAGACTTCAAAAACAACATTACATTAAAGTTTCATGAGAAATCCTTAGTCATGGCTTAAAAAAAAAAATTCATTGGGTGGTTAAAATATAAATGGGTAGCCAAAAACACAAATAGAAATACATTAGAGATAGAATAATCTTTAAATCAAAATTGATCTTTCTTTTTACATCTCATTTCTTTTCTCATTATTTTCATAAAATATGTAGGAAGGCTTTGAACATTTTCATTATAGATGAAACTACCTTGATACTCTTGGAACAAGATTGAAAAATGGGATTCAATGTTGCAACCACAACATTAAAAATGAAAAGTTAATTGTAAATTGTTAATCTAAGAATTAATGTAGGTGAAATCTTATGAGTTATTACATTTGAAATTAGAATAACTATAAGGTATACTAATTAACACTAGCCATCAAGGCTCTTTGTTGGAAACCTCATTTCTATAAACCTTCTATATAAATGTTACAACTATAATATCATCATCACATCTTGGCTTATGTTATGGCTAGTACCAACTCTACAGTCATCCTAAGATCTTATGATGAGTTATTCAATGACATTTTGTAAGTTAATTGTAAGCCTTGAACTTAGTAAGCAACATGTATGCTTTATATTTATAGTATTAGCATGTATGGTTGAGGTTCATGTTTCTTGAGGATGCATCCTTACTTCATGTATCACTCTTTTGGGTTGTGTGCATACTTTAAGTCACTTAGGATATTTTTGACCTCATTTGGGCTTCATAAGGATCTTATGACATGTTTCTTTAGGTTTTAACTTTCACTTAGGAGTGGTGGTGTGGTACTAGAGGAAGGGAGGATGTGTTGACACACTTGCATCATTACATCCTTTGCATTAGTATAGGAGCATTAACATACCCCTTACCTAGCCTCAATTTCCTCATTTGTCTTGAAGTATGTTCTAGAACTAGTAGGTTGCATTAATCCTTGGGCATTGATTTTGGACCTTTTGGTGTGTCAAAACGTTAAGATAAATATAGTACAAGGATGTTTGTGTGGTGGTTGTGTTTACAGGAGCAAGAATGTCAACAAGGATTATATATTGAACAACCAAAGTTATCATCATTAAAGCATGTAGAAGGTCAAGATCGTGGACAAGGAATGATGCATTCATCATGTAAGAGAAAGTGAAGAAAGATGTCTTTGATCATGTAAGAGAAAGTAAAGAAAGATGTCTCTGGGAAGCAGCAAACATCTTGGTAGATTTGTGATGAACTTAGAGAAAATTTAGAAAGATGTTTTTTAAAACAACAAGAGGTCTTTTCCCAACCAAAGTTGTCTTTCATGAGGTAAAGATGTTTTTATAGAATGTAGACTAAATACAGAAAGACATCTTTCATTGAGCAAAGATGTCTTCTAGGATGGAGACATTAGAAAGATGTATTTTAGGAAACAAAGATGTCTTTCTAGATTTGAAGTTAAATTTAGAGTGATGTCTTAGGCACAAGAAAGATGTCTCTCATGATTGTTAGTGACTATTAGCTAGTTGTTGCACAAGTTTCGAGAAAAATTTAGCAACATGACATCTATAAAAAAACTTCATGTGCATTGGGAAATGTGCAAGCCTTATTGTATTTGTTGTACAATCATTTGTAATCATTGAATTCTCTGTTGCTCTTCATTGTTTTATTATTTTGGAATTGTAAAGTGTGTTGTACTTAATTGTACAAGGATCAACAAATTGAGTTGCAATCTTTCCTTGTAATTCTTGTTTTTATTGCCTTGTAGAGTTGAGTTCCTTGAGCTTGTTGAGATCCTATGAGATTGAGTTGTTGGTGCTACGGTACAACACTCTAGTGTGAAGCTCAAGATTGTAAAGGTTGTGGAAGCCTTGAAATCACATTTCCAAGCCTGATGGGACCTTGTGGGGTTGAGTGATTAGTGCTGCAATAGAACACTTTGAAGCAGGGCTTGAAGACTGTACAAGGTGGGAACCCTTTAACCACATTTTGAGAGCAACAAAGTTTAGAGGTGTGCTTGCGATCTACCCTTCAAGTGTGGACTACCCAAGTTGGGAAACCATGTTAAATTCAATGTGTGTGCTTTGTTTGTTTAAGTTTTAATTTGGGGAACTTATTCATCCCCCCTCCTAAGTTCAATGTTCCACATTGATGAACCTATATCGTTGCATAGTGAAAACAATCAATACTTGGATTGAGATATCATTTGATATATTAATTATTTTTTGTGTCCTTTTGAGCTTTTGTTATTAGGTTTCGAGTGAAGAGCTTCTTTTCCATTGGTTAAGTTGATTTTCTTCCATTTTGTATGTGTTTTGAGTTATTGCATTAATAAGTGTGGCTAGACTTTGTTAAAGTGCTACTTTGCTTATGTAGCCTAGAATTGTTTGTTCGATGTGAAGTCTTCTATTATGCATTGTGAATAAAACTCATGATTTTTCCATTGTTATATGTTGTGGATGCCTTAAATTGTAAAAATACCAAGAATACGAATTTCATGATAATCATATGCATTTATTAATAAAGTTACTTATTTGTTTTCATTATGTAGAGCTAGGACGATACTTCTTGTTATTTAAGAAAGTCTTAATTGTATGACATTATGTTGGGTCATTGAGGTTATGATTAGATCCATTGTTTACTTTTTGTATATGGTGTTGTTGCACTTGTTTCATAAGAAATTGTGACATGTGTGAGAGAATGTGAATGTGAGCATTGTGCTTGTCTTGTAAGAGATTATGATGCTTGTATGGTTATTATTGTATTATTATTATATTTATAAAATATATAAAAATTATAAAATATAAAAGAATAAAAATTCTATTTTCTTTGACCATGGCAACATGGGTTCACATTGGTTCACATTGTACAATATGTATTATAACATCTTTTATATTTATTGAATGCAATGACATACTAGTGTTCTTTGTAATCCACTTAACATTATTTTCAAAGTCAATTACTCAATCACATTGTGTTTTGTATGATATAATCCCTTTGGTTATGGTTGGTGGGACCCTTATCATCTTGGCTCCTCATTATCAAACAAGGCTTTTGATCATCTATGTTTAGTTGATCATATCATATTAGCTTAGATATATATATATATAAAATTTGGACAAGGATTTTTATCTTTTTGAATAATTAAGTCTTTTTCATCAAATATTCTTGACTCATGGATCAGGAGTAAGATTTTAATAGATAAATCTTTTACAATCTTGGGACAAGGAACAAGATTTTAATTAACAAATTTTTTACGATCTCTAATTGAAGAACATGATTTTAAAAATGCATCTTTCAAAATCTTTGGACAAGGAACAAGATTTTTAACTCAAATCTTTTAGACTCAAGATGGTATGTTTTTCATTTTAGCTGAATTTTGGATGCTTGGAAAGTGTAAAACAAAAAAGAAATTTAGCTAAAATGAAGAATATACCATGGTAGAATGCATGAATCTTCTTCATTCGAAGATATCTTGAAAGATTTAAGTCAAAAATCTTGGATAGTAAGACTTAATTATTTAATGAGGAAAAAGATCCTCTTTGCCAAATTATAGATATATATAATAAATATATATCTAAGCTAGTGGTTGCTAGTCACACTAGGTAAATAAAAGTTTAATTAAAATATTCATATTATTATATATCAAAATTTTTTTTTGTAACAAATAATTGATGTAAAAATTAATTACGTAAAGTCTAAAATATTTTGAACATAAAATTTATCAATGCAAATATAATCATTTGTTATAATATTGACTTTGTGATACAAAAAGGCCATAATGATTATCCATATATCAATGAAAAAAAAAACATATGGCACGAAAATAGTAAAATCATATCTCACTTGATCTAATGTGATCCTCTTTAGCAAGTCTTCTTTGAAGGTTTGAAATCTTAGAATATCTTTCCTTGAGAATCAAAGAAAATATCTTGTGACACCTCTACTATGGATACCATGTATCCATTTGTATGTTTGTACTTGTACTTTGTGCTTGTGAAGCTTAGATGTTATGTTATGCTTTGATTATGCTATTGGTTAGATAGATTTTTCTAGCTTTATATTTTATATTTATTTGTATTATAATTTTATATAATATTTTAATTATATATTATTATTATTATTATTAGTTGATGTGCACTACTAACTTGGTGGATGAATTTTAACAAATTTTCATGGAGGTTATTGTATGAACATGGCATAAGAATGTGAAGGCATGGTTGATTTTTGTGTGTAAGCTTATGTTTAATTTTAATAATTATACTATGAGGCATGTGCTATTTTTTTATCTTTTAGTTTTGGTATGTTTTTTGGCATTACAGGAGGTTTTTTGGCATTACGTACTTCACATGAGATCCTTGTGGTGGATGTTTTTTGTGATGCTTAAGCTCTTAGACAATCAACTAGTTGTGTTACATTTGGTTTCTTGGATGATTTGCCATAAAAACCTAACATTATATTTAATTAGAAACTTTGAGCATCCATTTTCTTGGACTTGGAAGTGTTGCCAAATTGAAGGCTTGTGGTGGTGTGTGGAGCTTTATTGGTTTGTAAGCATTCGACAGTAAGAATGAGCATTCTTGTTACTTTTTTTTGTTCGTTTTGGTTCATAGTATTTTGTGTACATTTAGAGAGGATTAGGTATTGTTTAATTTATGTAGATATATGTGATTTTTGATTAGGGATTGAGTTTTTCTTTGCACAAATAGAATTGTATAATTTTTGGGCTTTAAATCATTATATCTCTTTCTATAATTCCATGTATTTTGTTGATTTTGGATTTCAAGGGTTTTGTAAAAATTAATTTACTAATTATTTTGGGGCATGGTATTGCTTGTTCAACCAGTATTATGTTGTCATTACATTCTTCTTACTATAGGTTCTATTAGGTTTTGATCATTTTGTAAGATTTTGAGTTTTCATAGTTTCATGCATTTTTAATGAGTCTTTCTTAGGGTTTGGCCTCTTATGTTGTACTATTTTCTTGTTGGCCTTTTCTACCTCATTTTGTTAAGTCAATTGTGCTTGCTAGGCTTTTTCCTCTTTAATCCCAATGTTACTTAGCCATTGTTGGACATTTTTGGGTCTCTTTTTATTGTTTTGATCCTTTTTCTAGAATTTGTACATAACCATGGATCAACCATGAGTTGTGATGTGATTGTCAACATTAATCACAAATCATGGTTAGGTGGTGGTCATGTTGAGGTTATGATCAAGCTTCAACCATCCTATATATTTTCTAGTTTTTTTTTTCATAAATCTACAACACCGTGACTTGAGGTTTAGACATGATTATTCACCATAAGTTTGGTCTAGTTATGGTTGAGTCTTCTAATCTGTTTCCATCATTTCACTTCATTTTGTGTAAAACATAAGTTGTGGTGAGGTTGTGGTTTGTCATCATAAGTCATGGTGAGGTTGTGGTGTATTTTACCTTTACCATTGATGAGTGGTGAGGTACCCCTACACTCAACCATACGAAATGAGCGTAGCACGCGCGATCCGATCGAACTCCACAGACTAAATGCCTAAACACCCCATGGAACACTTGGGGTTAATCGTTCGTTGTCTTCCTAGGCTTGCTTGTATGTGTCACGGTGTATGGTTAAGCAAGTTTGAGGTATATGATTTTTTTGGTATTTTGCAATTTATCTCCTAAGCTATGAGGGTGAAGGGTTGAGAAACTAACTAACTCTAACTACAACACTAAGTCCTAGCGTCAGCATCCGTTCCCACTTACCGTACACACCCTGAACTGTGCAACTGTGGTTACCAAACGCTAATCGTTACTGGGATCACCACATGTAACGCATGTGCTTGAAGCGGTCGTACTGAGGCACTTAACTAACCTAAGTGTGACAAGCAGCCAATTCCTTGACTAGCCATACACATCCGTAGATGCTTGTAATCAAGTCGTACTTGTCCCACGTTCTAGGAGGAAAGGGTTGAGAGAATCTAATCGCGATGAGTAGCCGATTCCTTGGCTAGCCGTACACGTTTGTCAACGCTCGTAACCAAGTCGTACTCATGCCGCGTTATTAGAAAAGTAGTAAATAACATTAATTAAACCTATCCATGCACTACAAGTTTTATCCACAAAACTCATCTTTATTGCCATACACAACTTACGTTCAGGTACAAAGCTGCTTGAATAAAGAACCGTTCACTTGGGGGACTCCTACTGCGGGCACATGGAAAATATTCTATCTCTGGGGTGATCAATCCGCCAGAGCTTCGCTACTTTATGCCTAGGATGAGAAATGAGGGGAGTGCTGCCTCTTATTTATAGATATGGTGGCGGACCGCGATATCGCGTACGTGATATCGCAGGGAAAGACGTGATATTGGGTACGTGATATTGCAGGGGATGCGATATCGCGTTGGTCGTGATATCGTGTACGCAATATTGCGGCTTGTGCAATCTGCATCTCATCATGCCCCCATGACTGAATGAAAACTCGTCCTCAAGTTCCTTACAATGATATCAGGTAGGTATGGGATTATTGAGGGGAATGAAACTAACGGAATGACATGTGAACGGTTCATTATTACAAGACTTGACAAAACTGGTGTTCATGACAACAAGGGTGAACACCTTATTACAATGACATCA
>MNCI01030164.1:442168-466069 GCA_015680685.1 Gnetum montanum | reverse complement strand
CATGGAAATAAAGTAAATCTATTAAGGCAAGTAGTAAGGTATAACCTAACTTTGGTAACAACCTTACTAACGATTGGTCCCGTGTAATTGCAGATGGCCTCGAAACGTGGATAACAGAAAGGTCCTGCTCAAGGCGCAATCAAACAATCTCGGAGAGGTGGAAGACAAGATCCTGCCAGACGACATGTAGAATAGGAGGAATAATCATTCAGCGTTCATCAAGAAGATCCTCCTACCGCATGGTCCAGGCAGGCAGAAGCAAGAGATACCCTCTCTGAAAGCGGTGCCTGGTACTTAGGGGAAATGTATCAATTTTGGAACAATGAAGAAGAAGGCACCATGGTTAATATTTGTGGTGTGACTATTAATTTCTCTGTTCAAGCCATTTCAGAAGTATTAAACCTTCCGAATATAGGGCCAAAGGTTGCTCAGAACCAGCTGGACACTTTCAGAACTGAGCGACTTAATAACTATTGACAGAGAATAAAAGGGTGGCAGAAGAAAAATAGAAGGCTTTCTGGGTTGCCTCTATGGCACAAGTGCAAACTTACATGCATGCCAAGGCACTCAAGGCCTTACAAGAGGAGAAACTCCAAGCTGTACTTCAATGCTATCAAATCCCAGACTTGGAGCGCAAGAAACGGGAAAGACACTTATGGAGGAGCCACTGCCACCTGAAACTACATGAGTTCCACCATTTTTCTAAATATTCTGTGTGTTGTGTCTTTGTTTTGTTTTCTTCCCACACTGCGGCATCATCCCATTTCTTTTTCTAGTTAATAATCCCATACCTATCCACTGTGTAATCACTGTAACTCGAGGACAAGTTTTCATTCAGTCGTGGGGGTACGATGAGACCTGAATTGCTCATAGTGCTGATAGTTGTGATATCATAGCCTTGTTGTATCAGTCACTGGGATATCACCACCCTGTTGTATCATATCAGTTGCCGTGATATCACCACCCTGTCGTATCAGAGTCGCGATATCGCAAGGGCCGCGATATCGCGTCCTTCCCTACGATATTGCGTACGCGATATCGCAGTCAACTGCAATTTCTATAAATAAGAGGCGGCTCTTCCTCATTTTACATCCCAGTTTTAGTGTAGCGAAGCTCTGGCAGTTTGATCCCTCCAGAGTTAGAATTTTCCCGTGTCTGCCCACAGTGTGGTGAATGTGATTGTACGGTGTCTTTATTCGAGTGTGCCGTACTTGGACACGCACATGACCGGCAATAAAGATCGAGATTACTTCATCATTGCAGCATTCACTTAGTTTATTTATTGTTATTTATTTCATGTTATTTATTGCTTTCATAGCGCAATGTAAGTACGACTTGACTACGAGCATCTACGGGTGTGTACGACTAGTTAAGGAATTGGTTACTTAACGCAATTAGTTTCTCACCCTTTCACTCCTAGAAGCGGAACGAGTTCGACTTGATTACGAGCATTTAAGTGTGACTGCTTGGTAGCCCAGTGGTGTAGCTAGGGGGATCTATGCTTGGTAACCCAGTGGCGTATTTGGGGTCTGTGCTTGGTAATCCTAGTGGCGTACCTAGGCCTATGCTTGGTAGTCCCAGTGGCAGTCGTGCACGAAGTCCAAGATGTGTACGGTTGATCAAGGAATCGGTTGCTTGTCGCACTTAGGCTAGATTAGATTTTCTTACCTTTTCCTCTTAGCTTAGAATTAGTTAATATTATTTTCCACTACCTCCAGGAGTAGCATTAGATTAGAACAGATCATACACCTCATCTAGACTAAACCATACATGACATATGCGAAACTAGTCTAGATGGGAAGACAGCGAACTGCGACCTAAGGCTAACTATCTAGATACCACAACTAGTCCATCTGCGGAGTTCGACCGGATCACGCGTGCGACGCTCGTTTCGTATGGTTGAGTGTAGGGGTACCTCGCCACTCATCATTTATGTTCTTAATTAACTGATTAACCCTAAGGTTCATTAAAGCTCACAATGATGTGAGTGATATCCCTTATGTTCTAATTGGTGTAAAAAACACTTAGTCCCTAACAACGGCGGCAATGATGAGTGGCGAGGTTGAATTGTCATTGAAGTGTAAAATGACCTCAAAGTTGGTAAGCACTTGGCTTATGCTACTAACATGCTCATATGGAAATTCTAGATCTATCATTGCTTGATTGTTTATTGGTGAAGCTGTTAGTTGTGTGGCTTTTGCTTGACCTTTGCTGGTCAAACTTTACGATTATTGCTTTCCATCATGTGATTCGACTACTTTCGTAGATGTTCATTGTAATTGCTCGAAGTACATTGCTTTTGCAAATGATGTTTACTTGGTTGTGGAAGAGATAATGCATCCACTTATTAAGTGCAAAGAATAAGGCGAGGCAGTTCTTTTCCACATCATTGTATTTTGCTTCATGGACCACTAACACATGGCTTAGGTAGTGTATAGGAACCTCTGAGCCATTGTCTTGCTTTTGACAAAGTAGAGAAGTGATGGATGTATCAAAAGTTGCAAGATAGATGTAAAAAGGTTTATTTTCTTATGGAGGCTAGACTGTTGGAAGTTAAGCTAGCTCCTGATTGAGGTTGTCAAATGCCTCTAGGAATTGAGCTATCCACTCAAAGTGGACTCCATTTTTGAGCAAATGTTGCATTGGTTGTAGCTTATCAGTCAACCATGGGATAAACTGATGTATGAATTGCAATCTACCTTGTAACCCACATAGCTCCTTAAGGTTAGTTGGTGATGGTAAGTTGATGATGGCCTTAACCTTATCGGGGTCTATGCATATGCCTATTTCTGATACCATGAAACCTTACATGCAACCCATGTTGATACCAAAGACACACTTCTTAGGATTTAGCCTAAGGTCATGTATAAAGAAACATTTGAGTGCATGATCCAAGGCATTTGTGTGGTCATGTACCATTTTGGACTTAACTGCTATGTCATAACATAGTCATTGAGCAAGTCTAATAAGTAGTTACTAAAACTGTATGTCATGGTGTGTTAAATGTACCCCAAGGGGTCATGAAGGTTGTATTGAGTTGGTGCTCTGGGTTGATCCAAATCTGGTTGTAGCCAGAGAACCCATCCATAAAGGACAACAAGGCATGACTAGTCATAGTATCAACTAATTGGTCAATTCTAAGCAACAGAAAATTGTCTTTAATGGTTACCTTGTTCAGGTCCTAGAAGTCTATGCAAATGTGTATACTTCCATTTTTCTTAGGTATAACCATGATGTTGGAGACTTAGTTTGCATAGTCAACAACCTAGATGAAACCAGCTTTATAGAGCTTGGTGATTTCATCATGGACTACCAACGCCACCTTAGGCATAACCTTATGGGCTTTATGTTAAATTGGTTTTATGCAAGGATCAAGGATGATATTGTGATGCACTATGTGAGGATCTAGGTTTGGCATGTCCTCGTAGGACCAAGCAAATATCTTGATGTTGTTGTGAAGTGTTTTTGTGATGTTTTAAACATGTTGAGACTCTAATAAGGAACTAAGTTTCAATGTATTCACCTTGTCGCTAAGTGTTACTATAGGGACTTTGACGAGGGGATCCTCAGTGACGTCACTTGCCTCTAGATCGAGAGCCCTAACTAGATGGTTGGGCCAATCTAGTGGTGCTTCTATGGATGTTATGTAGTCATCATGGGCTGTGGGCTCAAGGTCTAGGCATTGGGTATTGATGCATTAGATGAGGTCACTATGAGGTCCAGTGAGGACCAAAGGTGAATGAAGACACTCGTATGCTCTTGTGTTGTAATCCTACGACATATCCTACAAAACAACCAAAAAGAACATTAAGCCTCACCTATCTTAATAGAGTTGAAGTGCATAACATGAGGAATGTAATGCAGTGAATAATTTCCTAAACATGCAAGAGTGGATGTTAAACATGCAAGTTGATTTTGGGCCTTGGAAGGCTATAGATTGCTAGTTTAAGGTCTTAGTGGACCATGATTTACTAGTTTAAGGTCTTGGCAGACCATGATTTTCTAGTTTAAGGTCTTAGTGGACCATGATTTGTTCAAGATGCATTGGTTCAAGCCAAGCAAAGAGTGTTTGGGTTGTGAAATTGGGTTGGGCATTCATTGGGCAACTAGAAAAATCTTAAAAATTTTCTAAGCTTGGGAATTATTAGAACAAAGTTCAAAAATTTTTCTAACTCTAGCTACTATGCTCACCCCTTGCTACGATCACCCCCTTGCTACACTCCACAAGAAACTTAGGAAAATTTGCCCAAGTGTGGGAGCATCGGTGTAGTAGGTGGTGCATTTAATTACCTTGGGAGGGCATATATGCATGATTCATTGAGGGTAAACTTTTATTTTCTAAAGTGTGAATGAGAAGTTATAGAACCTAGTGCAATTTTAAGTAGAAGTGATAGCTAGAGCGTAGTAAGTGGAGCATAGCAGCTAGAGTGTAGCACCAGGATGACATGCTGCAGTGACTATCAACACCCTAGACTCGCTAATGTGGAAGAGGGGAGGTGATCCTTGGAATGCTTACCATGGGTGTAGGTGGAGGAGAGGAGAGCATCGTTGACTGCCATGTATTCTTGCTATGCTTGCCTCTTTTTGCATCATTTGTCTCTTTGCATTTTAACTTCTCTTGCTTAGTGTTGGGGTTTGGTTCCTGGGGTTGCTTACCTTGGTAGGGACTACCGCCACCCTGGCCATCTTTATGGCCATGACCAAGGGAAGAAGATGCATGCATGGGTTGTGGGTCTATGTTAATGTGTTGCTATTTTATTTTAATTATCTATGGTTAATGGGACAAGGGACAACTCATGGACTATGAAGGATTTGGTACATTTATCCTTGAGGGATGCGATGCATGTGGTGAGGGAGAGGGAAAAAATAAGCGTTTTGTCCTGGTAGTGGACTGGGATTTCACTCATTGGGAGCCATACCATGTGGAGGATACAAAATGGGGAGAAAATTATTGTGGCTAGGGTGTGTATGGCCAAGGTTCCTTTGTTTCCTTGTTTCCTTTTTTTTATGGTTTGTTGATGTGTGGGTGAGGGCTATGGTGGCGGAAGAGTGCATTGCAACTCTGTGCTTTGGCGGCAGGGTTTGGTGAATGAAGGATTGGGTCTAGGGTTAAGTCATTATGGCTAAAAATAGTTGCAGCCAAGGGACAAGGTTCTGCCAACACTTATTTTATGGTGTGGGGGTAGTGCAGGGCTAGGGCAAAGGGAGGGTTAGGCATCATAAGGACATGTGGGGAGAAGGCCATGGGAATGAGGAAAGGGACAACAGTGTAGCCATAGGGGTGATGGCTATAGCAAGGGGGCAAATGGGGCTAGGGAGATTGCCAATGGCATGGTCATGGCGAGTACCCTAGCACATGTCATCAGTGAATGATGGCATTGGGTGACGTGGTGAAAGAGACGTGATGATGAAAGCTTAGGTGTTGGTGGCTACATGTCCCAGGGAGCGTAGACAACACTTTTTTAAAATTGGTTAATTTGTAGATGTGGTAGGATGCTATGCTCCTAATAGTTAGAAATTTTTTTTGTTGGTTTCTTGCTCGTTTAGAAAATTCTTGGTTGAGTTTTTGTTCATTTTGGGGCTACACTCCCCAAGGAGTGTAACCGATAGTTAGAAAATTTAGTGATTTTTTGGGTATGCTCCCTAGGGAGCGTAGCAAATAGTTATAATTTTTTCAGATCTCAAGCTACACCACCTAGAGTTAGAAAAATTTTGAGAGAGTTTGAAAAAAGATTGCTAAGTGAAAAACTAGAATGCCAAATGTGCAAGATGCCACGTGCAAAATTGCCAATGATAAGAATGCCTCATGTAAAACAAAATGCCAAATGCATTAAAACTATGCTAGAATGCTAATTTTTCAAGTTGAATATACGGATGCTAGAATATGCAAACCATGTTGGTCTAAATGGTACAAATGTAAAGTAAAATGCTAATGCTACATTAATGTTGTACTCCAATGAGCACCAAGCATGTCAAATGTGTATTGATGTCCTATGCTTGTGGGGAACAATGGGGGACTCTAAGGATATGTTTCTAAGTTATGCTACTTTGAGCTAAATTTGATAAATTTGCTAAGCATAGGTTAATATTTTATACTAAGATGTAATCTGTTGTGTGCTAATGGTACATTCATTTGCTATCTTGCAATTGCAAGGTATTGAAGCTTGTCTTAGTGGTTGTGAAGCTCATCGACATTCTATCCTACATTAGCGAGCTTGTGCCTAACATGCCTACACCTGACATGAAGTTAGGCCATTAGGAAATATGGTTTTGGCTAGGGACATCTAAATTCCTAGCTTACCTACCATAGCACTTTAGTGTGATCATGTGGTCACACTTGGCAGTGGAGGCTATAAGTGCCATCACTGAGATACTATTGGCCAGGGAAAATTGGCATATATAAAAATTCATGTCCAATGAGCTTATGACTAGTGGTGATCAAGTAGGTGGCATGAGACTAGGTCCCAGGAGCGTTCATCCCTTAGCTAGGATCTAGAGCATGCTAGAGTTCTCTTGTTATAACAAGAGCAACACCCTTTTCATTGTCATGCATGTGCATGTAGTCTTCTAGAACCCAGCTTGGATTGTATATTGTGCTGGAGGGTAAGTGCTCTCACTTTTTATTATGTCTCATTATCATTGGCCATGCTAGATTTGCTAACTATTGATCATAGATGTTTAATGCTAGGTTTAATGTTGATGATGAGGGACTCCATGAAGAGATAGGGGCTCTTGCTTTGACTTGTACCATGCTAAAGGTATTTTTCTTTAGTTTGAGCATTTGAGAGGTAGTTATCAAATAGGTGGGAGAGGACTTAGAGAACTACCCCACCCACTACTCAGAGGCATTTGAGCAGTGTCAGACCTATGATTGGCTTGATGAGGAATGGGTTAGTGGTAAGCCCATATTTGGAGAGCTTGTTGTGCCACCACCTATGTCATGCACATCATTTGTTCCACATGAGGATTTGCTATGTTGGCTTGACTTATATTGCTTGTTCTCATGCAACCGTTGATCGCATGATGCTAACGTTACATTTACCTATGTTACAACTACTATTGCTTCAGGAGAGGTAATAGTGGTTACCATTGGCCATAGTGAGGCCACCCTCATCATGAAGTACAATGATGTAGAGGGGGTGTAGGAGTGGCTATGCCATCACACTTCAGAGACTTTGACTAGTTGGCTTACACGTGTTGGGTTGATTGAACCTTTCTTGACCCTTAGCCCAAGCACACCAATGGCCAATATGGTGACCATCGTTGAATCCTTTAGCCATGATGCTTTTATTTTTTTACCCATGTGCATGAAGTGAGGGTAGTCTTGAACCTCAATGATGCCTTCTTTGCTGACTTCTTTGGCCTTCACTGTGAGTTCCCACCAATCATGGACAAGTCCAATCAAGAGGTGGACCAAAGAGAGGAGATTAAAGAGTGGATGGGGATGACTGAATCTCATAAAGTCATCATGGTTGGGAGCATGCATGTACTTGAGGTTTGGAGACTTTACCCTCTTTTCCATGCCTATGCCTTTCCTAAGTTTCTCTTCCAAGAAAAGGTCCTTGGGGTGGAATAGGCATAGGTGATATGGGAGGTCATAGAGGATGGCACCAACTTTAACTGGGCATTCTCCATCATCATTGGGTTGTATGCAAAGATTACCAGGCTCACCACAACATCTATGCAAGGTTTCACTTTCACTTCACTTCTTTGTAGCCTATCTGCAAAGGCTTGTGGAGTTCCTAGTGATCAGGGATAGTGGGTGTTGGGTTGTGTAGGATCATAAGTAATTGTCCAAGCCATGGATTAAGCACTTGTTCATCACCACTCGTGCATAGGAGTCTCTAGAGGAAATTGAGAAGTTGTATTTACTTATGATGAAGGCACATCTAGAAAAGTTACAATCACCTTATTCCCATGACAGCATAGGAAAGTGTCCACCAACTATTATTGGGGATGTGAATAGGATGGAGTGATACATTATGGAGATGGTGGAACCTTCCATGGTAAAAATCAAGAGGCCGTGCCCAACAGAGGAGGCTCCCTTTGCAGTTGGACAAGCAGGCATCAAGAAAGTCTACCTCAAGATACCCATACTTTGTTTGATGATTGTAAGTTAGTGTACATCATAGATGCATTTGGCTTATGTTTTTTTGTTGTTTTTATTTTATTATATTATGCTAATACTACTACACCATGTGAGTCAGGCAAGAAGGCTACTAAGGAAGTAGTGATAGTGATAGTAGAGGTAGTAGACATGTCCCCTTCTTAGGTTGAAGGGGAGGTAGCTCATGGGGGGGAGCCACTAGAGGCCTTAGAGATCTCCCACTAGTTTAATGTGGAGAGGTTGTTCCACTCTGAGGGTGACTTCACCAACCTCTTTGATGATGTGTAGCTAGGAGATCCATTGGCGTTCACATCTGAGGGCTTGCTCGGTGAGCACTTTATGTTACCATCTACTCTTTCCCTTTGCTTTTAAGCCTTTAACCACTAAGTTATTACTAAGTGTTGTATTTTGTTGTATTGCAGTCTCAAACCTTCTTGCTAGCGATCCACCGCCAGTACCTACCCACCACATGAAGCTATGGGTAAAGAAACCAGATAAATTCACCTTCATGGAAGACATCGTGGAGGATGTGGTGGACCACATATAGTAGGTAGATCCCAAATTTAGTATGCATGTCATTATGATTAAACTGTTTTACCAATTCTATGCTTAGTCTGTTGTTAATATTGATTTGTTTATTGTATGCTAATAGGCTCTAAGCTTTGTTGGAATCCAAATCAGGTAGCTCATGTGGATGCCATTCCTGAGTATCTCCCCAAGGTGGAATAAGTGCCTTGTCATTTGTATGAGGTAGTGAAAAAGTGCATGCTTTCTAGTGAAAAGGTATTATGGACCTATAGGTGCTCGAATGAGCACCTATCGAAACATGTGCACGACCTCTAGGAGGTAGTGGTGAGCTTGATCATAAAGAATGAGGACCTCCAGTCTCATTATGATTTCTCATCATCTCAGGCATAGAAGGATGGTACTTGATGGACATTAGAGATAGATTACACTAGATACTACTAGGTAATTTGAGGTAAGGATACCTAGGAGATCATCGAGCAGAGGTTGTAGATGGATCTGCTCTATTGGAAGAATTAGGAGTGGAAGAGCTTTAGCGCCAAGGTGTGCAAATGGGGGCATACATAGAAGGACCACAAGCATCGCTACAAGCATGAGCAGGATGCCTACTTGTAGTAGCTCAAGGATGAGTTTGTGAAGGCTCATTGCCTTGAGATGTTCATTGAGGTGATTGGCAGGAGTCAGGCCTTCGAGATGTTTACTCAGAATATAGTGGTTAATGGTTCCCCAAAGTGAGAGATTACCCTACCCTTAGGGGAGACTTCTATGGCCACCTTTTCTATGCAACCTCCTACCTAGATTACTATGGACAAGGACAAGATCCTTGTAGATGTTGACTTCGACCACGAGGATTGGATGCAGTTATCAAAGGTCGAGATCCTCCGATGCTTGGAGGAGGGCCTTGATAGATTGCCCCTAGAGTTTGATGTTGGACCCTCACAAGTTATTTTTTCTTTTATTTTTTTATGCTTTTATGTGTTAGTTTTTTACATTAATTTTGTAATATAGTTTTGCACTTGCTAATTAATTTGTTGTTTTTCATTGTTTTGGGATAGGCACCACGTGATAGCGTAGGCCCTAGTGGAGCAGTAAAGGAGGAGGAGGAGCCTCAACCCCTACTAGACACCACTAGCTGAGCCAACCTGATGTAGCCCTACTGTTGGAAAATTTTACACTTTGAACATTTTTGTCACATGGTCATGCTATGAGCCTCTACTGATAGAGATGTAATAAAACTTATGTCTTTTGTGATGAGGATTGTGTGTGAAATTTCATGTTTATTTTATTGCCTATTTAATGTGGATAATGCAACTATTTGATGTGATTAGTCCTTGGCCCCATGCTAGTTTAAGGCCATTTTGAGCCATAAAAATTACTAGTTTAAGGCCATTTCGAGTTACGAATAAAAGGGAAATGTTGCTAGTTTTGGGCTGTGGCAAGTTGCGAGGTGCTAATTTTAGGCCATGTCGGGTCATACACTAGTTTGAGGCCTTTTCAGGCCATGGCGATGCGAGAAAGGTTGCTAGTTTAAGGCCATGGCAGGCTATGTTGTGGAAGAAATATGTTGCTAGTTTTAGGTCGTGGTGGGCCATATGCTAGTTTAAGGCCTTTTTGGGCCATTTACATTGCGAAGAAGGTGGCCAGTTTTAGGCCATGATGGGCCATGCACTAGTTTAAGGCCTTTGTGTGTTGTGGGCTAGTTTAAGACCTTTTGAGGTCATGGGCTAGTTTAAGGCCTTTTTGGGCCATGTGTTTTTTTTGTAACTTTAGTTTTATAATTTTTATATGTTTTTGATGTTTTTCTAATGCATAAAAATACCAAATGAAAATGCATAAGCAAAAGAAATGAATGTGTAACAAAGTGAGTAATGTAAAACACAAGTAACCACATAGATTGTGGCTGTGCAAGTAGAAGGCTAATGGAGCATGTAGAAAATTAGGGGCAAGTAGGTGCCTAGCACATGCTACACTAAGGGAGTACCTTAATCATGTAGTTGCTTCCTAACTTGATGTGGGTTAGGGGGTGCATAGGGCTTGGGTAGCATGTGGTGGTATTCACCTATACCTTCATCATTGATGCTAAAGGGTAGTTCCACCCATAGAGCTTCCTTGGAGAGGGTATCAACCTTTTTAGGCTCTTTAGATGGGTCTACTAAACAAGGTTGACTCTTGTCCTTCACGAGCAGTGTGTCATTGGGGAAGTCTACCTTCAACACTTGGTCTGTGTCAATGTTGTTAATAGTTGGAGGGATCGAGTTATCACCATGTATAATCACTTCTCCACCTTCGTACGGAAGGTGGATCTCTTGGTGAATGGGTGAGGAGATGGCTCATAATTGGGCTAGCTAGGGCCTTCCAAAAATTAGGTTGAACCCAGGCATCTTCTTGATGATAATGAATTCAATTGTAGTGAGGAATTGCTTTCTTTCCACAAAGGCTATTGTGATTGTTCCTTTCGCGATGACACGTGACCCATTAAAGGACTTAAGGCATGTTGTCTTTGTGGCCTAGACTTAGTTGGCCAAATTGATTTTGTCAATGATTGGGAACTAGATGATGCTAGTCACCACCCCATCATCAACGTGCACCCTGCAAATCTTGCATTACCCTATGTGGATGATTATAAACATTGACATAGTGGTGACCTATCCCTTTTCAGGGTCAATCTTGATTGCCTCATTATGAAACACTAGAGGCGTTGTACTTGATTCTTGAGGCAAAGGAGGAAGCATCATAGTGTGGATGGCTTGTTCACCTACTAGGATGTTCTCTTTGATAGGAATGAAGGTCAACATGTGAACTAGTGCTTCACGATGAGTAGAGGAGGTTATCACCAAGTTGTATAGGCTCAAGGTTGTATTTTTTTGTTTAAGAGCCTACTTAACTTTGAGACACGACAAAATTTTGGGTCTCAACATCTTGACTACGAATTTGGCTAAGTGTCAAAATGGTGGCATTTTGCCTAGATTTTTCTAAGTGTTGAGTGTAGTCAGCTCTAACTACCAGATTTGAAAAATTTTTCTAAGTGTCAGAATGATGACACTTTCCGCAGATTTGTCCAAGTATCAAAACTTGGCAAATTTTTCTAAGTGTTGATGCTACGCTCCCTAGCATAGCATGTATTAAGGCCTGTTTTGCAAAATTTTCTAAGTGTTGATAGTAGTTGCATGAAAATTTTTCTAAGTGTTTTGTTACACTCTCACTCTACCTACTACGCTCTAGAGGATAACCAGCATAGCATACTTTCAGTGGCCAATTTTGCCTAAGTTTGAAGTAAGAAGCTATTAAGCTAGCTTAGCATGGAAGAGGAATTTGGTAGATTTTCTAACTTCTAAGGCTACTCCTCCTGCTACACTTCAAAGAGTAGCTAGTATAGTAAGAACAAGGATTGCAATTTCTACCAAATTCTTCTAAGTGTCCATGCTACACCCTGTCGCTAGCTAGTGTTCCATGTCTTGCACGTAACATGGGACAAGCGTGGCAACTAGTGTTCTGTATCTTGCATGTAACACGAGATGAGTGTAGCAGGTATCATCCTATGTCTTGCATGTAACACAGGATGAGCATAGTAGCCAGTGTCCCATGTTCGACATGTAACATGGGATGAGTGTAGCCAATCAGTGTTCCATGTCATGCACGTAACACGGGACAAGCATAGTGGCAAGAGTTAGAAAATTTTTAAACTTTTTTTAGTTACCTTTGGACTTAGAAAATTTTCTAAATTTTTCTTTTGGTCCCACCAATTACACTACCACGTGGCACTCGATCTACATTTTGGGCTAACCTTACCCCTATAAATACCCTTGCACCCTAATATTTTAGGGGGTTGGCTTCCATTTTTCACCAGTTGTGCAGTTGGCACCTTCAGTTTGGCATTTGACAGTTTGGCATCTTGGCACTTAGCTCTATGGACAAACGAGACCTAGAGCACACCACACCACTAGAGAGGTAGAATTGCACATCACAGTCGACTGCAACCCTATTGCAGCCCTACAAAACATCGCACGGTACATCATGGCGACCAACCTGATAGGCATAGTTCATCATAGTGAGCACTAGACTTCATAGCCTGACATCACCAAGACTATGACTATGCTCCCACTATGCCTGTTACACACTGTGTACCTTTTGAGATCCTTTTGGAATTGGCTACGCTTTCCCTTTTGGGGTGGTGCATTTCTATTCTCAAATTCCGTTGCATTTCTCAAGCATTTCTCTTTGGTATTCAATGTAACACTTATATTTTCTCACTTTTTCATATGTATTTGCACATTTACATCATAGTTCTCAGGCTAGGACACCCCACTATGCTCTAGCTTAGCTGGACGCGATACCTTTGCATAATGCAGTATAAATCCTTCTCACACATGGTTGTTTTAACACTACGTAAGTCCCCTTTTGATCGACGAGATCATTCAGGGAACCTCATTTTCATTTTCTAGCATGGCCCTCACACGAATTTGGGGTTAGGCTAGATGCCCATTGACCTCTTAGTATTCCAACCATTGACATTTTCAGATGTCACAATTTTTGGTGTTAGAAGGAGGGCCTTACCATTTACTTCTACATTTTTTGATTGGCACTTAGCCAAAACTCTGGATGCTCTGGAGAGTGGAATAGGTTCTCAAAGTGTAGCAAGCTCCAGTGAAGCGAGCATGGCAAGCTCCAACATAGCGAGTGTGGCAAGCTCTAGTGTAGTGAGCATAGCACCAGAGTTAGCTATTTTCAGTAGCTTTCATACTTAGCATTTTTTCTGCATTTTCAAACTTAGCATTTTTTCTACATTTTCATACTTAGCATTTTTTCCTGCATTTTCATACTTAGCATTGTTTCCTACATTTTCATACTTATCCAAATTTTCTATAGTTTTACACTTGGTAAATATTTTGCAGTCCATACTTAGCCATTTTTCTACATTTTTACACTTAGCTATTTTTCTACATTTTTATACTTAGCCATTTTTTTGCTATCGACAAACTTAGTCATTTTGCTACAGTTTTCAAAGTTAGCCATTTTTTGCAAATAGCAACTCTCAAAACCCAACCTATGAACATGAATCCAGATTAACCTTCCATGTCAGTCAGTGTCTAACACATTTGACACTAGGATCCACCCAAAGCATGCTGCACTAAGCCACAAACAATATAATTTTGTTTGTGCCAAAATCCAAGTAGGATTGCTAGTCGATCACCTTAATCTATAGGCAAAATAGGACTACAAATGAGTCCATTGGGATGGACGGGAGTACAATTCCTCCTTATTCGACATAGTCCCACTCATGGAGTCCTACCACTAGTTGTTGTCCCAACTCATCTATGCAAACAAGCATGATGTAGGGACAACCTATGAGGAAGCCTCACAAGAGGAAGAAGATGAGTTCAAGGCCCACTTCAAACATGAGAGGCCCCTCTACACTGTCATCCAACAACCACTCCCTAGTATAGCCCCTCCTTATTTTAGATCACTTATCCTCTCTGAGATGGTGACCATGCCAATTTAGCCTTCCTTGCAAGCTACCATTGGATTTGCCCAACCCTATGCTCACGTAGGGGCCACCTCCTAGCCCTAGACAACTTAGGCATCTTACATCCTACTTGTCTTATTGGCATCCATGACATCTATCTGACCCACCTGTTTGTGGTTCACCTTGATCACTATGCCCATCCCTTAGCCAACACATCAACGTTAAACTAGAAAACTCCACAACCAATAGTCTGACCCTATGCCATGCAACCAACATAAGCCCAGCTAATGCAATTAGCAGGCACATCCCCAAGCTTGGATTAGACATTCTAGCTAATCCAAAGTCTGATGAAGGAGATCAACCAACTCAAAGTTGCCTCCTCCAAAACCATCAAGGTGGTGGACTTCTACCAGGACAATCCCATAAGTCCTATGGTACCATGTCTAACTCTCCTAACTAGGGTCCTGATGCCTCAACCCACCAAGTACAATGATGAAGGGGATCCCAATGCACACTTGGTCATATTTTAGTCTGAGTGCCTACTCCTTCAAGCCTGGCCACATGCCATCATGCACGTGTTCTCCATGTCACTCATTGGCAAAGCTTTAGACTAGTATCGTGCACTGCCCAAGGCCTCAATCTCTTCTTTGGAGGATCTCATAAGCCAGTTTGTGACATGCTTCAGGTACAACCTAAAGCCTAAAGAAACCCTTGACCAATTTATGTAGGTTAAGCAGGGGTCCCTAGAGCTTGTGCCAAAATTCTTCCAATGTTGGAATGTTGCATTAAGTGAAATACATGAACCCTAGTAGAGACAAACCTATTGGCCATATTTAAGGGTGCAGTGAATGGCTTTATCAAGTCCAAACTATATTACCTAGCCCCAAAGTCTCTTAGCCAAGCGTTTGCCCAAATGAAGGGCATAAAGGAGGTAGCACAAGCTAGTAATGACCTGGGCTACATGGCCTATAAAAACCAACATACACACAAGAAAAATGCAATAGTCGCTATAAGCACAAAAGCAACTAACTAGGGCTTGAAGGCTAAGCAGCCCAAGGCCCTAGCTCACAAAGTCGTTAACTTTGGTGCCAACTCATCTACATTAGTAGGGGCCATCCCAAGGTCCAACTTTGACTACAAGGATTGCTCAAAGTACACACTGCTACTGATGGAACCCTCTAAACTACTGGAGCAACTCTTGAAAGCTGGGAAAATCCAACATAAACATGTATTAGAGATTGCCTACCAAAAACATGATAGGTACTATGAACTACTAACTCCCCATCCCATAACATTTCCAACTGGACCAATATTATCATTACTACTAGTTGTCTGGTCATAGTATGGACAATTGTCATGCTTTGTAGGATGACTTGCAAAGAATGATAGAACGACATCAATTGGTGCTCGACACAGTGAGCTAATCCAACGTAGACGATGCCCCCTATGTCATAAACTTCATTAGCATAGTTGACAAGTCCAAACCTATACAACAACCTTTTGTAATCTATGTGTCTCCTAACAAGGCAAGGATCCCTTCGGCCTCCCTTTGTTATGAAAGTGCCACCTCGGGCACCCACAACACCCTTTGTGGTCAAGGTTCCACAACAATCATCTGCTAAGATATTAAATTGGCCTAATGCAGCAAAAACAACCACTACGCAACCTTTCATCATCAAGGTGCCACAACAAGTTGGCCTTGCAACAACTCCTAAACCACCATTTGTCATTAGGGTGCCACAACATGATGGCCCCTCACCTACCTAAAGCCCAATAGTGGGCAACTTTTTGATCTCTTCTTTTTCAAGGGCTGACCCCACTAGCAACCTAGGTAGGCCTACGAAATGGCAATGCAAGAGGAAAAATTAGCACATCATAACCCCCATGTCCTAAGCAAAGATCTTAACCAGTAAGAAATAGTCAAACATTAGAGCCTTTACCCCCAAGCAGGCTAAGTAACCCAAGCCCAAGTTCCCTTCGCGAGAGATTTATCTCCCAAAAGGCTCATGGAGGAAGTCAAGGCCAACATAATGGCTAATGACAAGGACTTTGTAGCTACACTAACCTAGGTAAAATAAACACTCAAGCAAAAGAACACAAGATTGAGCTTGTATGACCTAGTCATGACCTGATCTACTCATCGCCAAGCATTGGCTTAGATGTTGGCCTCCATTTCTATTACAGAGGACATCCCTATAGATAAGAACACCATTCATGCAATGATGTTTCCTCATACACCATAGAAATTAGGTTCAACATCCTTAGCATTTCACAATGCAGTCAAGATCAACCCCAACTGAGGGGAGGTCACTACAGCTCCACTATTCATTAGCATACATGTTGGGCAGTACACCATCCACAGAGTGCATGTTGATGATGGCGTAGCAACAAACGTAGTCCTATACTCTATCATTGACAAGCTAGGCCTAGTATACAAAATTAGGCCAACCAAAATCATGTGTCTAAAATCCTTTAATGGATCACGTGTCATCATCAGGGGTACAATCAACTTAGCCTTCATTATAGGAGAGCAATTCCCCACTAGCGTAGATTTCACTATCATAGAGGAGATGCCAGGCTTCAACCTAATCCTAAATAGGCCTTGACTAGCTCAACTATAAGAAGTCTCCTCTTCCATCCACCAAGAGGTCGATCTTCCATACGAAGGTGGTCAAGTTATCATCCACGATGATAATGCCTCCTCTCCGGCTATCCACAATATAGACATGGTGCAAGTGTCGGAGGTGGAGTTTCATGGTGATGCACCTATGGCAACCAATGTAATGCCTAAGGTTGATAGACTTGAATTAGCAATTGAAACCAATAGCCTCCTAGAGGATCTTAAGCTTAAGCCTTGCATGCCCCCTAATCCATGCCTGATTAGGAAGAAAATACATGATTAAGACTTTTCCTTGGCCAAAAACATGCTAAGTGCTTGCTTAACCCTTGCCTTCATGGGACATGCATTTTTGATTTTTTCTTACATTGAATTTATTCATGCATTTACATTTCACTTGCTTACCTAGTTTACACATTGCTTCACTTTGTTTACACATTTTTACTTTGTTTATGCATTCATCCACTTAGCTTATGCATTACATTTAAAAAACATCTAAAACACATAAAAATAAAAAAACCATAAAACTACAAAAACACATGGCTCGAAACGACCTTAAACTAGTGATGGCCTAGAATAGCCTAAAATTATTGCTTTTTGCATTACTTTCCTTTCATTCATGCATTTTAACTCTATTTACGATAGTTACTACTTGATGTTGTTTTTTCTAGTTGATTTTTGTAGGATCTTGTAGGCACATAGCATGACTACGCATGCAGCATCGCACCTCACACAAGTAAGGTAAGCACTCATCCATCATGACACAAAAAACTAGCACAGGCAGTCCACTATGATTATAAACTGGCATAGATCATTCTTGGTCATGACATTAAACTAGCACAACATCCACCATCTACTACGACATTAAACTGGCACCTAATAGTTTGCTAGGTTTATAAACTAGCACATCATGGTCTGCGAGGACCTTAAAATGGGTTCATGGTATGCTAGGACTTTAAACTGGCATGTGTCTGATCTGTTGGAGCACCTACCATTGGTGAAACCCTTGGGGAACTTGCAGCATCATTTCCTTCCACCATTCTGTTGATCTTTTGGAGAACCTACCATTGGTGTGACCTTTGGAGCACTTGCAACATCATCATTCTGGCACTTTCACTAGCTTCCTAAGCACTTGCAACTGGCATAGCATTTAACACATATGTAGCATCTTCACATCTATCACTTGTAGCATCTTCACATTTGGCATTTACACTTACATTTCATATTGTGTGGTTTTGTTGTCTTCTTAGAGTTGTGTTTGCAGGACGAAGCCTTGGAGGCAGTTATGCAAAGATGCATCTCATCACAGAAGCAAGTCATCACATCGCTCTAATGTGCATGACTGGATTGGTTAAGCCACTCAAGAGTGCACATCCCCTTCATCCCATTATAGCCTATGCACATCCACTCCTTCATCCCAAAAACCTCTCATCCCCTACATACTCACGATTGTGCATCCCTCTAATACATATACATTGTGATGCATATGGCATTCTCTTCATATCAATTTTTGGACTCAAGGTAGATGTAACACAACTTGTCCCATGGGGAGCCTTTGTTGGTTGTTCAAAGCCTAAGTGAATGTAATGCAACTCATCCCTGGGAAGAAACACCTATCCTAGAGTCATGATGTGGTCGCATCAAAACAAAGCCCATCTACTCAATGGCCAACTTGCAGCTAGCATTCAATAGTAAGTTGAACCCAACGATGGTTCCCCTTGCAGCAAAAAGAGAGAGAGAGAGAGAAAAAAAAAAGAAAGCAAAAAAAAAAGTACTAAAAAAAGAGTAAAGTATAAAAAAATAAAGAAAAGAAAAATAGGGGGGTAAAAGCACATCCCTAAGCAAATTGATAGCAGTGTAGTTTTACAATTGGCCTAGCAAATTGATAACACTCTCTCATGAGCACTTTGATGAGAGGTCAATGCTTTAGGGACAAGCCACTTCATGCCATGGTCACCGTCAACCAGTCTGACTTTGCATTTTACATCATGATCCACTATTTGCATTTCATTTCCATTGTTTACATTTCATCTCACTAGCATTACCTATACTCCTTGTCCCTCAGCATACCTTTATCCATAACACTCTTGAGCATGGTGAAACAACACTTGATCAGGTACCAATGAGTAATGTTGGTTCCACATCTACTGTGGTGTTTGTAATTCTTTGTCAATGTCTCTTAAGCCACTCCTCTAGACATCAATAAAAGGGGCCATTGAAATACCACAAAATTTTGGGTCTCAGCATCTCAACTACAAATTTGGCTAAGTGTTAAAATGATGGCACTTTGCCCAAATTTGTCTAAGGGTTGAGTGTAGTCAGCTCCAACTACCAGATTTGCAAAATTTTTCTAAGTGTTAGAATGATGGCACTTTTTCCAAATTTTTCTAAGTGTCAAAACTTGGTTAATTTTTCTAAGTGTTGGTGCTACACTCCCCAGCGTAGCCAGTGTAGCATGTATTAATGCCTGTTTTGCAAAATTATCTAAGTATCAATAGCAATTGCATGAAAATTTTTCTAAGTGTTCTGTTACACTCTTACTCTACCTACTATGCTCTAGAGCGTATCCAGCATAGCACACTTTTCAGTGGCCAGTTTTCCCTAAGTTTCAAGCAAAAAGCTATCAAGCTAGCTTAGCATGGAAGAGGCATTTGACAGATTTTCTAACTTTTGAGGCTACCCCTCCTGCTACACTTCAAAGCATAGCCAGTGTAGTACGAACAAGGACTACAATTTTTATCAAATTCTTCTAAGTGTCCATGCTACATCCTATCCCTAGCCAATGTCCCATGTCTCGCACGTAACATGGGATGAGCATAGCAATTAGTGTCCTATGTCCTACACATAACATGGGACGAGTGTAGCAGCTAGCATTCTATGTCTCGCATGTAACATGGGACAAGCATAGTAGCTAGTGTCCCATGTCCGGAACGTAACATGGGATGAGTGTAGCAGTTAGTGTCCCATGTCCTACACATAACATGGGATGAGCATAGTGGCTAGAGTTAGAAAATTTTTGAAATTTTTTTGGTTACCTCTAGACTTCGAAAATTTTCTAAATTTTTCTTGTGGTCCCACCTATAGCACTACCACATGGTGCCCAATCTATGTTATGGGCTAACCCTAGCCCTATAAATACCCCTACACCCTAATATTTTAGGGGGTTGGCTTCCATTTTTCACTGGTTGTGTAGTTGGCACCTTCATTTTGGAATTTGGCATCTTGGCACTTAGCTCTGTGGGAAAATGAGACCTAGAGCACATCACATTAGTAGAGAGGTAGAGTTGCACATCACAACCCACTACGGCCCTATTGTAGCCCTACAGAACATTGCATAGTACATCGTGGTGACCAACCTGATAGGCACAGTTCATCATAGTGAGCACTAGAATTCATAGCCTAATGTCACCGAGATTGTGACTATGTTCCCACTGTGCCTATTACACACTGTGTACCTTTTGAAATCCTTTTGGAATTTCCTACGCTTTCCCTTTTGGGGCGGTGCACTTATGTTCTCAAATTTTATTGCATTTCTTAAGCATTTCTCTTTGGTATTGAATGTAACACTTATATTTTCTCACTTTTTCATACGTATTTGCATGTTTACATCACTGTTCTTAGGCTAGGACACCTTGCTATGCTCTAGCTTAGCTAAACCTAATGCTTGTGCATAACATAGTATAAACCCTTTTGGCACATGGTCATTTTAACACCATGTAAATTCCTATTTGATTGATAGGATCATTCAGGGTATGTTGTTTTCATTTCCTAGCATAGCCCTCGCATGGATTTGGGGTTAGGCTGTACACTCGTCGACCTCTTGGTGTTCTAGCCACCGATGTTTTCAAATGTCACAGACTTGTGCCAATGCATTTAGAAAGTCCTTAACACTTCCAATTGCCTTGTTAGCCTTCATCTCCTTCATGTAACCCAAAAGGAAGATCTCTTGGGGAGGAGATTTAGGCTTGTTTTGTGTTGCCTTCCTGTAAGCCTTAGTGCTCAATTGTTGATCTCTTATAGTAGCAACTTTAGCTGATGTGACCATAGGAATAACAGATAAGGGAACATGCTTAGGTAGATCTAACACCATTTGTTCACTCATCATTTAGTCAATGAGACACTCATTTAGCCTCTCAAGATACCACCTCAATTGCCTGGTGTTGTATGTAGGATGAGGTGTTGGACAAGTAGGGCTTATTATGGTACCGACCATTGGACTCGGTGAAGGGTCCACACATTATGGTATCCTAACAACAAAGGGTTTTTGGATTATAGTCACTGCAATGTGTTGTAGGGCTTTGATCACAAAGGATGTCATGGGTGCCTGAGGTGTTGCTCTAATAACAAAAGTAGTCCTTGGACTGGTTGGTGCTGAGGAGGCCCCAATGCTATCAGAGGACACAAAAACCACAAATGGCTCTTATGCTAGTCCTATGTCATCATCAATGTTGATGGCATTGATGACATAGCCTACACCACTTGCGTTGAGAGGGTATTTATAGACCTTCATTGATTGATTTTTTGGGTGAATTGGGTTGGTCGAATCAGGAACTAGTTTGCCTTGGTCAATCATGCATTGTTTGTCACCTTGTAAGGCCATGTAGAAGTCCATGTCATGGCCAGGCAATTGATGATAATCGTAGAACTAGTCCAACCTGAAGTGTTTTGGGATCGAAAGCTTATCTAGTGCGATTGCTAATGGGTTTCTAAGGAGCTCCTAGTACTAGATGTGCCCAATACTAAGTAGCTGATCCAACAGTTCTGATAGCTTGATGGGCAATGGTGTATACTTTGAGTAGTCCTTACACTCAAAGTTTTACCTTGGGGCAACTTGTCTTGTGGCCAACAATGGTGTGGGTTGGTTGATTGCTACAGTGCTAGAGTTGATTACCTTGTCATTGGCTAGGACCTTTGTTGCCTTGGTTGTTGATTTGACGTTGTTTGACTTGGACTCATTGGCCACCACTACAATGGTTGTTGTTGCCTTGCCTATTCTCCTTGTCTTTTTTTGCATGTGCATTCTTATAGGCCATGTAGGCTAGATCCTTATTGGCTTCTACCACATCCTAAATGCTCTTTGTTTGAGCAAATGATTGGCTTAGGGAGTGCAAGGAAAGAAAGAAGAACTTCAACATAATGAAGTCATTCATTACATATTTGAAAATGACCAGTAGATGAGTTTCTACAATAGGCTCACAGATTTCGTTAAGTGTAGTGCTCCATCATTGGAAGAACTTTTGAATGAGCTCTAAGTGGCCTTGCTTGATTTGCATGAGTTGATCCAAGGTTGTCTTAGGCTTCAAGTTGTACTTGAAGCAAGTGATAAATTGGCTAAGTAAATCCTCCAATGAAGATATGGAGGCCTTCGGGAACACACAGTGCTAGTCTAGCACCTTGCTGATTAGGGACATGACAAACACATGAATGATGGCATGCGGCCATGCCTAAAACAAAAGGCTCTCAGATTAGAAGTTACTAGATGGGTGTGGGGGTTTCCTTCATCATTATATTTGGTGAACTAGGAAAGTTAAATGCCAGGAGGCAAGGTTAGTGATGGAACAATAGGACTAATAGGATCATGCTGGTAGAAGTGCATCACTTGGACCACATCAAAAGATGTGGCCTTAAGCCATTTGACCTCTTCAATGAATGTCTGAATGAGCTAAAATGCTTGATCTAGGCTCAATGTGGGTGTGGTAGGCTGCATTAGTTGTGCAACGTGCTATGCTATTGGAGTGGTCCATGACCCTATTGTGGGCTATGCGACCACTTAGGATACCTATTGAGTGTACTATTGTAGAGGCTATCGTGCATTTTGCTATTGCATGTGTTGTGCCAGGGCCTGAAGGTAAGGCCCTACCAAGTGGTTGTGGTTTGGGCTATCATAGGGGGCACCACAGAGATAGGTGAGACATACGATGCCTGACTCGTATGTGGCTAGGACATTGGCACCATGTGCACCTAGGGTTAGGTTGGCATCTTGGATGTTGACATAGAGGATTACATAGACTATGCTGAGACTACAACGGACGGGATGACAAATGATCTTGCACCTTGATGCAGATGCATCTGATGGCTTGCCACAATAGGCATTAGCCTAGGTGGTGATAGGGGAGATGTTGTTACCTCAAAGAAGTTAGATGGTTGAGACTATGAAGGAATGACATTAGAGGTAGATGATAGGAAAGAGACATAGAAGGAATTCTCATTCTCTGAATGAGTCTCAAATTCCTCTTATCCATCTTGTAGGGGCTCCTCATAGTAGGTTGCTATGTTGTGTTAATTTGACCCACTCAATTGGATGAGTTGGTTGAGCATCCACCAAGAGGTCTTAGTGAGGGGGATGAAATCATTAGGGGCAGGGAGGTACTCCCTTCTGTTCCTATGTACAAGCTCATCACCTTATTTTGCATGTAGCTCTTGGCAATCTAAGGGGATGCCTGCCTAGAGCTTTGCACAAAGGAAGTTGTATTTGTCTTTGTTGAGCACCATATGCTTAGGAGATTGGGTAGAGAGCTTGAGGGATTACCTTTCCATGAAGATGGGGCCCCTGGCTCTAGGAATGTCAATTGTGATTTCCCACTAAATAAGTCGAACAATGATTATGCTTGAGGTAGAGGTTGAAGGCTTTTTGGGGCTCATGCTGCTATGAGAAAATACAAAAGGTGCAATGTTGGAAAAGAAATGGTTAAGTATAACAATTGTTGAAAATGGCTAAGTATAGAAATGCTAGAATAATAGCTAAGTCTAAGAGTGCTATTGAAAAACATGTTTAACTCTTGTGCTATGCTTGCTATGCCCTCAAGCTGAGTGCAAGCTATGCTCTTCTTGGTACACAGAGTTTAAGGTCCAAGTGCGAGAGATACACTTTGGCTTCTATCTTGTGGGGTTCCAGGGGAACTAATAACTGGACCAATTTACACCAACTAGATCAAAGACAATTAGAGAGGTGTCACGTGTACGGTAGTTTGAAGCTAGTAATTGAGGTGTAGAGAACACACGGGACTACCACTGAACATAGAAGGAAATGGCAAGGCCCTTCTTCTAGCACCAAATCGTAGTGACCGAAAACATTAGTGGTTGGAATGTCAAGGGTTTCGCGGGTGCATAGCCTTGACCCCTTCTTCACATAAGGGCCTTTGCTAGAAAATAGAGGTGGAGTGCTTGAGATAGTCTTGTTGAATGAAC
>MNCI01030164.1:414579-442061 GCA_015680685.1 Gnetum montanum | reverse complement strand
TTGGGTAGTACTGAGGCTAGCTAAGCCTAAGCATAGTGGGGTTTCCTAGCACAAGAATGATGATGTAAGTGTGCAAGAAAACATGTAAAATAGCAAAAAATGCAAATGCGGTACTAAATGTCAAAGCAATTGCTTAAAATGCAATAGAGTTTAAGAGAAAGAAAGAAAGAAAGGTACCACCCTAGATGGGGAGCATAGCAATTATAATTAAGTTTTGAGGAGGTACACAATGTATAGATAGGTGCAGTAGCAGTGTAGCCATAATCTTTGGGGTGTCCTAGGGTGAAGATAGATGTTTGCTACAAAGTCTGTGCTTGTTGGGTTGGTTGCCATGATGTCCTATAGGTTTGTGATGTGCTACGATGCTTAGTGGGATGCAAAGTTGTTGCTAAGGTGTTGATATGCTCTAGTGTATGAGGTGCTCAAAGTGCCTTAGGTGCTAAGTGGTACTTTGAAATGCCAATTGCTACTTGGATTTGCTAGCCAAATGCTTCAAATGTCCACCTCTAGAATGAATTTCCAATCACTAGAGTGTGGAATGTGGGGCTATTTATAGACTTAGGATTAGCGTGAAGTGTAGATCATGTGCCACATGGCAAAGGTGTAGGTGGGGCTATGTTGACCTTTACTACGCTCACTAGAACAATTAGTGCTATGCTTTGGTATGCTCCACTAGATTCGAGAGACTGCTAGACTATGGCTACACTACCAAAATTTCATGTGCTAAAATTGTAATGTACTTGCAAATAGTGAGATTTGGAGGCTATGCTCCAAGACTACGTTCTCCCCTCTTTTGAGTGGAATCAAGTGTAGGTACAATTTTGGGACATAGAGGTGAAAGTTGCTGATCTTGCTTGTCGGAGGAGTGATGGAGCTAGAATAAAGGCTTGTGCTAAGCTCTGGAAGCTTTTGGAGGTAATTTCGTGTTGCTACACTAGCTACGCTTTGGAGCGTAGCCCAAAAATTGGGCAAATTTTGTAAAAAATTGAAGTCCATTATTGCTATACTTACTACGCTTATGAGCATAGTAGGATGGGACAAGGGGTAGCATGGACACTTAGAAAAATCTAGCAAAAATTGTAGTCCTTTCTCTTTCTATGCCAGCTACACTTGAGAGCATAGCAGGAGGGGTAGCTTCAAGAGTTAGATATGCCAAATGCTTCTTCCATGTTAAGCTAGCTTGATAACTTCTAGCTTGACACTAGTGTAAATTGGCTACTAGAGTGCTACTATGCTTGCTATGCTAGAGAGCATAGTAGGAGGAATATGAGCATAGCAAGACACTTAAAGTTTTTTTTTTGTAGTTGCTGTTTGACACTTGGAAAATTTTGCAGATCTGGTTTTGTGTTGCATGCTACGCTAGCTACACTCTAGAGCATAGCCTTAGTAGTGGGATCATGGGCCAAAAACTTAGAAAAAATTTCGTGTTAACACTTAGAAAAATTTACCATTGAAGTGCTATTGCCAAAATTTGGTGGTGTTTCAATGAAGATGGTGTCTCTTCATAACAAGTGTTATTGTCATGTTAACAAGACCCAAAAGGTAATTGTGATTAAGACTTGAAAGGGCATGTTGTGATAATGGACATATCTCTTGAGGTAACCTTTAGGGATTTGACCTAAGGCATTTTTACTTGGGGTTAAGGTCATGCCAGCATGGAATGGTGGAGCTAGTATAGGCAAGTCATGGCGTGGCGAAGTTGGTATAGGCAAGTCATGGGATGGCGAAGTTGGTATAGGCAAGTCATTGGAAGTTGGGTGAAGTAAGATAGGAAGTGAAATAGCCATCCCTTTTGGCGGGGTTATAGGCCTAACTATGGTGGTAGTGTTGAATTGCCTCAAAGGGATAGATGCTAAAGGAAAAAAACCCCAAGGAACACTCTTAGAACACGATTTGAATATGCTATTCTATATCAATTAAGCATTCTTTTCTTTTTCTTGCTACATTTTTCCTATTATTTCCTTTAGATATAATGTTGAATATCACTTACATTTCACATTTGGTATATTTTCTCTGTATGCATAATGTCTAATATATTGTATATTTGATGTTTGCCATGACATTCGGGGACGAGATGTCACAAGTAACATTGTAGAAAATCATGATCCAAGGACCATTCAGAATCATGGGCTGACTACAAGATGAATCAAATGATAGACCTTGAAGCCACAACACATGGAAAGCCATTGATCATCACCGAATGTACCATATATTTGTAATGCAAGTTAGAAGATGCCTTTTCATTGACTTCACAAACAATGGATTAGGCATCTAGATCTCAGTAACCAACAAAATTTCTTTCATGGATATCATTAACTGATAAAGATTTGATCATACCTCATCAAGCTTTATCAATTACAAGAGATGTTGGTAAGACAATGATACACTAGTCCAGGTAACTCTTATCCATCTTAATACTATAATTATTAATTGATTAGGATCATCGTTAAATTTCTTTCAAGAAAGTTAGTAACCATGACTTGAATTGATCTTGTTTTGTTGAAATTTACTATCCAAGTAACCTAGAAGATTCCAAGTTACCATATGTCAACCTAGAAATGTCAATCCAACAAAATAGGATAGGTTGGTGTTTTAATTCCTAAAAAATCAACTTCATGTTTGAACCTAAAACTATTTCCAACGTGTAGTACTTGTCGAGATGATTCCAATGGTACAGATTTTGTCTCATCGGACTTATAGTTTAGGAGATATTGACATTTAAAATTTTTAGTTATGCATGCATTAAAATAATATTAAATTATTAAATCATTATTTCAAAATTTGTTTTTTGGTCAAAATTTTAGGATTAGAAATCAACTTGAAATTGCCTTTTACCCATACTGAACCTTTACCCTATCATTGGTCAAACCACCATGTCAATTGCTGAGGCAAGATGGATTAAAATAATAATAAAAAGTTAAAAAAAAAACTTTTTAAGTTGGAGGTTGCAGGTTCAAACCCCAAACCCCTACTTTAACAAATACATACATACATACATACATACATACATACATATATGTATAAAATTAAAAAAAATTTGTAAGTGGAAGGTCATGGTTTCAAACCTCGATCCTTCAGACATAAAAAAAATCCATTTAAAAAAAGAAAGTAAATTAAAAAAGTAACAATAATAATAATTATAAAAAAATATAAAAAATAAAATATAAAAAAAAATTGCTACGGGTAGGCCTGTGGCCAACTACGGCCAAGCCTGCAGCTAGCCACGAGGCTACTAGTAGGCCACGACTAGTCACAGCCATAGAAGTCTGGTCCTTGGGTAGGGCCCAAGGGCACCTAAATGTTGCATTGCTTGCACTGCCCATGCAACCCCAATGTCATGCCGCTCATGCCACCCATGTAACCCCAATACCATGTTGCCTGTGCTGTTCGCGTAGCCCCATGTAGCCCTGCAACACTACGTAGCATCACCACACCACGCAACATCATGCCTTGTTTGCTACACCACCACGTTGCGTTTGCCACTGCTGCCTACCATGCACACTGTCCATCATTTCTTCATGTGTCGCCCATCACTGCCACCTATGTCATCTATCACTGCCTCCCATGCCATCCATCATTGCCTCTTGTGTTGCAAATCATTACCTCCTGTGCTGTCCATCATTGTTTCCCATGCTGTTCATCACCACCTTGAGCATCGCCTCCAGCATCAATATGTGGACCTTGAAATGGTGCATCACTATGGTTGTTACTACCATTCAAAATGAAATGGCAAGTTCTCTATTATATGACGAAAAATTTTCAATTCTCCATGAACATAAAGAAAATTTTGAAATTACCATTGATTAATGGAAACTTCAAATTTTCATCATTAAACTATAATTTAAATTAGAAACTTGTGAAAACAACTTTCAAAATTAGAATTTGACACAGTGGTAGCAACTGAGATAAAAAATCCATAATTAAGCACACTCACTTTGGAGTAGAATGGGGATGGGTGACCTCTCGAGAAGTTTTGTTTTTCGTGCCAAATGTCCTAGAATTCGGAAGCCATAACTTTTGATTTTGGAAGCCTTTTTCAATGAACGAAGAGTCATTTCCTATAGATTTCAACCTTTTGAGTTCAATGATGGAGTTAGGTTCATCCTAGGGAATCCCAAAAAGTAGTTTTTACTCCTTGCCTTATACAGTACCTCGAGATCCTCAAAAGATTAATTTTCACACAACTTGAGTATATGATGTCATTTTCAACATATGAATAGTCATTTCTAATATTTTTCAGCCTTCTGAACTCAATGGTGAGGTTAGATTTATCATCCAAGCATCCTATAATTCCATAATATTATAAATTCAACATTTTAGGCTTCAGGATTTAGTACATAACCCTGATAGATAGTCTTAAGATCATTATGGCATGTTATTAGTTACACTACTGGAGTCAGTGTTCTCAAGGGGGGAAGGGGGGGCAAGGGGGAGTGGGGTGGGGGGATGGGTAGAAAGGTCATCAAAAATAATATAGTTCAATATTACTAAGAATCAAGCAATTTAATTATATATTACTAAAATTAGATAATATAGTTACATATTATACAATGTCATTAAATATTACTAAAATTAGATAATATAATTATAAAAATAGATAATATAGTTATTCAATTGATGTAGTTGATTATTAATCGATGTATTAGTTAAAGATCAGTTGATGTATTAGTTGGAGAATTAGTTGAAGAAACAGAACAATCTTCAACCATTAAGAAAAGGATATATTAATCCATCTTGTAATTAAAACATAGGGCAAAACAACATCGAGACTCAAAATTTCATTTTAGCAAGGAGTACGATACTCATGAAGAGAAATGATCTAGAGAAGAATCCAAGATTGAGAATGAAAGTTGCAACATACAACATGCTTGCAAGATCTCTAGTGAGTGAGAAACAATATCCGCTATGTCCATCATGGGCCTTGGATTGGCATGAATATTAATACCCATGCATTTTAGTAGAATTACAAGATTTGGATGCTGATGTCTTGTGCTTACAAGAAGTCTTACAATGGAAGTTCATCTATCAATTTCAACCAGACTTGGAAAAGATGGGATACAAAGGTATTTATATGCAAAAAGGTTTTTATGGAAGTTTTTGTTTTGAGCCGTATAGATTAGCATATTGTAGGAATTACAACATGGATGGTTGTGCAATATTTTATAAAGGAGCCAAATTTGAATTAGTACAAAGATTTGAAATGAGTTTAGAAAATATGATTTTTGAAATTCTAGAACTTCAAGTGATGGAAAAGAAAGAATAGTCAAGATTTTTGGAAAAATCACATAGCCCTGGTAGTGATTCTTAAAGTTCATCTACTAGGAAGATGTATATGTATGGTTAACACATATTTAATTGCCAAACCAACATGTTTAGATGTTAGACTTTGTCAAGGAGCATACTTGATTAAGCAAATAGAAGAAAGTTTGAAGAAGAAGCTATTCCTAAGTTGTACCGATCTAGTTCCATTTATTCTTTGTGGAGACTTTAATGCAAAATTTGGAAGTAGTGTTTATCAATTATTAAAATATGGATTTGTAAAGAAATATTTGGAAGATGAACCTGACTTGAAGAAGATGTTTCTATCAATTTAGCATGTAATTCCATTAGCTAGTGCATATTTTGCTTACTTTGAATCTTTAGTAGATAAATCAGATTCTAGAATTCCAGGACAGATGATGTTGATGGATAGCACTCATAAAGAACCACAGTTTACAAATTACTCTGCAATGATTAATGAAGATGGATCAACAACATTCTTCATTGAGACTTTGGATTATATTTGGTATGATGCCCAATTCTTTCAAGTTACCAAGTTACTAGAGTTTATTTCTAACGAAGAAGTTGAGAAGAATCAAGATTAAGCCTTGCCATCTCAAACAAAAACATCTTATCATATACCACTTATGGTAGAATTACAATTACTCCTATCAGTTCATAAGGTTGATCAAGATCAAGAAGTATCTTACTCTTACTTTTATTTGATGACTTATTATTTTATTCATTGTTTAATTTATATTTCAATTAAATTAATAAAATATCTAAGGAAATTCAAGTTGGGAATAAAGAATTTGCCCTGCCTTCACTTGGATAACCAGATACAAGTTACAAATTGTGTGATCTTTTTTTATTATTGGTGATTAGTAGTTGGTAGATTTTTAATTCACTTCTTATCGTTATCTTAGAAAATGAAGTAAGTATTAAGAGAGTAATATTTAATTTTTCATATATTTTTCTCACATATATCTTATTTGTAGAATAAGCAAGAAGCAACTTCAAGTTCAAAGGAGAAATCAAATTATTGGAGCATAGGATAATGAAAGAAAGCATTGGAGCTAGAAAAAGATAGAGAACGTAGATTTGGTAGAGGATGAACAACACCTAAGGAGGGTAGATTGTCACATCCCCATTCCCAAATGATGTGGTTACCTAATGAAGATGATGTCTCTTCATAATAAATGTTATTGTCATCTTAACAAGACTTGAAAGGGCATGTTGTAATAACAAATATATCTTTTGAGGTAACCTTTGGGGGTTTAACCTAAGGCATTTATACCCAAGGTTAGAGGTTGTGCTAGCATGGAATGGCGGAGCTAGTATAGGCAAGTCATGGTGAAGTCGATATAGGCAAGTCACAAGAAGTTGGGTGAAGTGGGACAAAAAGTGGATTGGCCATCCCTTCTAGCTAGGTTATAGGCCTAATTGTGGTGGTAGTGCTGGATTGCATCTAAGGGATAGATGCTAAAGGAAGGAAACCCCAAGGAACACTCTTAGAGTACAATTCGAATATGCTATAGATCAATAAAGCATTCTTTTCTTTCTATTTCTACATTTTTTCTATTATTTTCTTTATCCATAATGTCAAATATCACTTATATTGTGCATTTGGTATATTTTCTTTATACGCATAATGTCTAATATATCATATATTTGATGTTTGCATGACATCCGGGGATGGGATATCACAATATTGGCTTAGGGATTGATATTTACTTAATATCATGTCTTATTTAGAATTCTTTTTCAATGGACAAGAATTTGTAGTGGTTGTAGACTAAGCATGTTGGCTTGGGGATTAACGTTTAGATAAGGATCATGCCTTGTTTAGGGTGGTATGAGAAGCTAGGACCTTAGGGAAACTATAGCATTAATACTAGCCATAACGTAATCCAATAGTTGTTTTGGACATGCCTGAGGGTTTCTAATCCAATACTTAAAGTTAATGTTGTCTTGCATGAGGGCTTATTTTAGTTAGTATCAGCCTTTTAGTTATTGTAATATTTGATACTGGGAACATCATGGAAATACCATTGTTATGAATAAACCAAATATTTATGAGTAGTTTATGCATTTTATGATTAACTATAAGTTAACATTTATAGGGATAAACATTTTAGTAACACTAATATGTATTTTGGCAGCTTAGGCCATATCCTCAAGGCATGTTTCAAGGAGCTTTTAGTGGATTTCCTCTACTATGAAGGTATTATAATCCTTCTTGCATGTGTTCGATGTAGATTTAGTTGGAAGCATTGGAGGTGGTTATGGTGGTGTTGGAAAAAGGATCAATATTAAATCAAGGATTATCTCTCTATGTCATTCCTATTATGTTTTTAGTCATTATATGGATTGTAATTTGAGCTATGAATATGAACATTCTTTTGATATTTAATTCATGTTATGATAAGGGATAAATTACATAAATGTATTTATATGAATTTTAAAGTAATTTCTAAGTTATAAAGTTTCCAATTTTATATGCTTATATGATTTTATAAGTATCTAACTTATTTAAGAATTTATTAAGAGATTAAGTTTAATTTCTCATGCCACTTTAAGAAATTTTAAAAATTACCTGTCATTAAATTTAGGATATGCTAGTAAAGATCTTCAAGTTGATGGGTTGTAGTTCCATATAGTAAACTCGATTAGCAACCTACCAGTTCAAAGATCCTACTAGTTGTTGGTGGGCTACTTAGGAGAAGGCACATTAATGGAAATATTATGATGTTCATTGGAGCAATTTCCTTCTCACTTTCAATGACCATTATATTCCTTTAGAGTACATGGAGCTCAAAGTAGATGAGTTCTATCACCTTTACCAAGGTAACTAGACTATGACAAAGTATGAATGTAAGTTTTTAAAGTTGAATATGTATATATTTCATCTACATTTTGATGAGAGAGCTAGAGAAAACCATTTTATCCATGGTCTTCATGCATCCATTAACAACTACCTGCTTCCTCTTCGTCTTTAGACATATTAGGATGTATTTGTTTGTGTAATGGACTTGTATTATAGTTGGTTTTAGTAGAGGTAGCATGTTGCAATCATTCTCAAAAGAGGGATTAAACCTATTATGGGATGTGTTGTGGGTTCAAGTAGGCCTAGGATTGAGGACCTAGAGGATAGCTACAGTACTAGTCTTTAGATGGTAAGACAACTTGTGAATCCATTACTTGTCATGCTTGCATGAAGATGAGGGATGTTGATAGGGATTGTCCCAATTTTTAGAATTGTGGCTACCCAGGTCACAAAAGTTTTAAATATTTGAAGCATTTAGATGGTGGAGGTTCTTACAAGGATGATAAACTTTAGGTGATTAGGGTGATGCTAGGATGCATACACATGTATATGCTTTGATTGACAAGCTAGTGGATGCTCAACCTAGCTCTATGATTAAGTCTTAAGATACAATTTTAGATTTTGCAATTTTGATTTTCCTTAAACTAGGTGAAAGTCTTTTCTTTATTGATCTAAAGGTATTTTCTTGATTTATCTTCAAGACATGATGTTAAGTTTGAGATTTTTCTCAAACCTAGTACTGAATCTACCTCTAAGGTTTCACATAAGATGTCACTTGTTGATTTGGATGAATTGAAGATTCAAATTGAGGAGTAGCTAAATAAATATTTGATTCATCCAAGTGTTTCTTTTGGGAATGCATCTATTCTCTTCATTAAGAAGAAGAATGGTAGTATGAGGTTGTGTATTATTTATTAATAGTTGAATCATGTAACTATGAAGAATAAGTATTCTTTACGTTCTATTGATTATTTGTTTATTCAATTGACAAAAGCTAAGGGACTCTCAAAGATAGATATAAAGTTAGGGTATCATCATGTTTGCATCTAAGAGAAGGATGTCCCCAAGATAGTTTTTAGGACATGGTATGGATATTATGAGTTCCTAATTTTACCTTTTAAACTACAATGCCCATGCATCTCATGAATAGTGTCATGATACTACACCTAGACCAATTTTTAATTATGTTGATAGATAACATCTTAGTGTACTCATCATCAAATGATCTTCATGAGCAACATTTAAGGGTATTTTTGCTAATGCTTAGAGATCTACAAAAATATCAAGTAATGTAATCCTACCTTTATATTTCATTATTTGCTCACAACTATCTATTTATTCATAGAATGTTTGCAACCATTACGCACTCCTCCATTGATATACAAATTTCACAACTAACTTAAGAATTCTTGATGTGGGTATGAGACTTAATCACAATTGACTTGAAAATTCACTTAATCTCATTCTATGTTGACTTATGATATAATCATTTTATAGCCATTTAATTTCATGCTATGCTGACTCATGACATAATCATCTCTACATCCATTTGGAAGTAAACTTATAATTAGCAGCATCATCATCTAAGTCATAATTATTAAATAAAAAGATGCTAAGAGTTATTCCCAAGATAATGATAAATCATGCCAACTATACTATACATGACACAATGCCTTAACATAATCATTCTATTAGTCAAAGGAACCTGAATACAAAACCTCATATGGTTAGTATACATAAATAAAATAAAAACATGTATAATTAAAGTAAAAATAATAAAATGATGAAAACTATTAGATTACTTCAAAATATTAAAATAATAATAATAATATTGACTACATGTATCACAAAATGCCATATTTTAAGCCAATAAAATAATATCAACTACATATGTCACATAACATCATATTCTTTGCTAATCATTATTGCCACTACCAAAAAATGATATCAACAAGGTACAAGACATAGCTTTAAATTACATAAATAATTTATTGAGGATGCTTAGTTAAAGGATGTTACATTGAGGATTTAGAATAATCACAAAGGATTAGAAGTGTCATTCTTGGTATGAGTAGCTTTGATGATTGATCAGTTAGAGTAGATGTTCTTGGGTTGCTTTATTGTAAGGATCAAGTATGTGTGTTGAATACATTACAATAACATCTATTAGAGGAAGATCATCTCAATAGGATTTGGATATATTCTAGCAGTAACAAGATGTATAAGATGCTAAAGAGGTTATGCTAGTGGCTAGGCATGGCGAAGTAGGTTAGAGAATTCATGATAAGGTGCTTAATCTACCAATAGGTTAAGCTTGAACACTAGTGACTAGGTGGCTACTTATATCCTCTAACTATTCCAAAGTGAAAGTAAAAGGTGATCAGTATGGACTTCATTACTGGTTTTCCTCACACTAGGAGTTAAAAGGATGTCATTTTTATTATTGTCAACTTGTTAACCAAGTTAGCTCATTTCCTTATCATGAGGACTATAGCTAGTATAGAGGATGTTACATAGTTATTCATCTTTGAGATTGTTTAATCATGTGACATTCTTGTCAAAATTATCTTTGATCATAATAACAAATTTACTTCTTGATTTTGGAAAGCATTTATGAATAACTTGGGTTCTAGGATAAATTAGAGTTCAACATATCATTCATAGATGAATGAGAAGGTTGAGAGAGTTATCTAGGTTTTAAAGGATATGCTTTGGTTTTATTTTTTGTAGTTTTTAGAAAACTAGAATAGTCTATTATGATTAGTAGAGTTTACCTATAATAATAACTATCAAGTGAGTCTAAAGGTAGCATTGTATGAGGTCTTCTATGGTAGATCTTACAAAACTTTGTGTTGGGATGTGATCAAGGATAGCTCATAGGTTAGTTTGGATAAAGTTTTGATCATGATAGAGTAGATCAAGAAGATTCATAAGTAGCTTAGAGTAGCTTAAGACCATCAAGCTAGCTACGTGAATTATAGGAGGAGATGTATTGAGTTCATGGTTGGTGATAAGATAATTATTTGTGTCTCTCTGCTGAAAGGCTTAATTCATTTCAATAAAAAAAGACAAGCTTGCATATCATTGCATTAGACCATTTGATGTTCTTTAATGTATATAAGATGTTATGTATTATATGAGTTTGCTTCCATAGCTTTTGAGCATGCATGATTTTTTTCATATATTCATGCTCTGGAAGCATGTTTCCAATAATAGTCATGTTATTGATTGAACTAAAGTATAACTTTAGGCTAATGTTTCATATGTGAATCATCCTATTAGAATCATGGATTGGATGGACTAGCAGTTGTATAGGAAGGTAGTTTTCATTGTGAAGATCTTGTGAAGCTATCATGATTTTGAAGAATAAAATTAGAAACTTGAGCCTGACATGTGTTCATTCCATTTTGAAAGCTTCTAGAAGAAAGATTCTTAAGGAGAAGAGGATGTAACAAGCCATGCTTTTAGATGTTCTAGTTGGTACATTTATTCTTGTACTTTGTGCTTGTAGTACCTAGAAGTTATGTTATGCTTTGGTTATGTTGTTCGTTAGATAGATTTTTATAGGTTTATGTTTTATGTTTATTTGTATTTTAAGTTTATGCATTATTTTAATTATGTGTTATTATTATTATTAGTTAATTTACACTATCCCAATGGATGATTTTTGATAGATTTTTATGAAGGCTATGGTATGGACATGGCATGGCCATGTGATGGCATGATTGATTTTTATGTGTGAGCTTATGTTTAATTTTTTATAATTATACTATCAGGTAAGTGATGTTTCCTTATTGTTTAGTTGTAATAAGCTTTTCAACATTGTAGGAGATTATGTTCATTGCATGAGATTCTTATGGTAGTTTTCTTTTGTGATACTTAAGTTCATAGAAAATTATCTAGTTATGATATAATGGGTTTTTAGGTGAATTTCCATAAAAACCCCACACTTCATTTAACGAAGTACTTTAGGCATCCATTTTCTTGGGCATGGAAGTGTTATTAAAATGAAGGCTTGTGGGTATGTGTGGAGCTTTGTTGGTTCATGATTGTGAAACAAGAAGGATTTATGGTTGAGTTTCATGTGATATTATAAATTTGTGTTTTAGTTTTTTCTAGGTGAGTAATCCTAACAAATTTTCCTATTCATTTTAGTACATAGGATTTTGTGTACATTTAACAAGGGTTAGGTATTATTTAATTTATGTAGATTTATGTGATTTTTTAATGGGTGTTAGGTTTTGATTTACATTAATAGAATTATATGATTTTTTTGCTTTAATTTACTGTACATGTTGCTATAAATTAATATATTTTGCCAATTTTGGGTTTCTAGGGTTTTGTAAGAATTAATTTATCAACTACTTTAGAACATTGGTATTGCTCATTCAACTAGTGCTATGTTGCCATTGCATTTTTCTTAACATAAGTTCTATTGGGTTTTGCCATTTCATAAGATTCTAAGTCTTAGTTTTATGTATTCTCAATGATTCTTTCTTAGGGTTTGGACTCTTATGTTATGCCATTTATTATTGGTCGTTTTCAGCTTATTTTGTTGACTCAATTAATCTTGTTGGGCTTTGTCCTCTTTGTATTCAATGTTCCTTAGCAATTGTTGAACATTTGTTATTTTTTTTTGTTATTTTAACTATTTTTCAAAAATTCATACATAATCACAAGTAAATCATGAGTCATTATGTGATTGTTTAAGTTGATCATTAGTCATGGTTAGATCACTATTCATATCCATGGGTCATGTTGGGGTTAGGGTTGATCCTCAACTGTCTTGTTTATTTTCTAGTCTTTATTTTCATAAACTTGCAACTAGTGTAGGGACATCTCTTTCAATCTCCTTATTTCTTCCCTACATTTTTTTTGTAGGCTCAAGCTTGATGAAGATGCCTTAGAGGGCTAGAAGACATCTTGGGAAAGATGTCTCATCCAGAGAGGAGACATCTTACTGATTGTGTAGACGTCTTGGGTAAGACATATTGCCTATTGAGGAGATGTCTTGGCCTTGGAGGATACATCTCCCAAAGATAGAAGACGTCTTCCCTGAGAGCTAGGTTTTTGTAGGAAAAATCTTGGCAAGGCCAGAGACAATTTGTACAGTTGGGGAAACTTTTGAAAACACATGTTCCAATTCAAAAACTACTTAAGGTAAGTTATAAAAGGATGGAGATAGCTAGGGAGAAGGTTAGAAGACTTGGAAAATAATTGAAAAACCTTAGGTAAGTCAAGGAAAGATTTATAGGTTTCTTGTCTTCATGTTTTTCATAAATATTGTTGTGATTCCTAATTGTTGAAGAGATGGAAATGAGAGAGAGAGAGAGAGAGAGAGAGAGAGAGAGAGAGAGAGAGAGAGAGAGAGAGAGAGAGAGAGAGAGAGAGAGAGAGAGAGAGAGAGAGAGAGAGAGAGAGAGAGAGAGAGAGAGAGAGAGAGAGAGAGAGAGAGAGAGAGAGAGAGAGAGAGAGAGAGAGAGAGAGAGAGAGAGAGAGAGAGAGAGAGAGAGAGAGAGAGAGAGAGAGAGAGAGAGAGAGAGAGAGAGAGAGAGAGAGAGAGAGAGAGAGAGAGAGAGAGAGAGAGAGAGAGAGAGAGAGAGAGAGAGAGAGAGAGAGAGAGAGAGAGAGAGAGAGAGAGAGAGAGAGAGAGAGAGTGTGTGTGTGTGTGTGTGTTATGAGATAAGATTGGAAAAGGTATGGAAGAGCACACTAAGTAAGTACATAGAGGTTATAGCTCCAAGGTCAATTGTGTAGAACTGTATGTTCTAGTGTTTCTTGTGAGTTGAAATCTCATTCTTGGGTTATGGGAGAATCTCTCTATTCATTGTGCCTTGCATTGAAAACAACTATTATGTGGTTGTAGAGCCTCATGCTTTGCAATGTTGTTTAAGTGCAATAAGTTTTGGATGTTTATGGATTTTGAGAATCCTGTTGTAATCTTGTAGTAAATTAATTGAAGATAGCTTGTTTTCTTATTTTCTAGCAAAATGTTTTATCTTGCATGATATATGAATTTATTATTTAAAGGTGATTAATTAGTTGAACCTACTTATTAGTGCTTAGCTTGTGTTGAGCTTTGGAGCTTAGATTTGTGTTTATTGTTACTTTGAATTGGTTGAGGATTTTGTCAATTTCAGATGGCACTCAAGAAGAAATAAGTGTAAGCATTGAATAGAGACATGGAAAGCATGAGATCTGCCATCTAGATGATGGTTGCTTTATTGAATAAAATTAGTGTAGAGGTAGATAGAAATACTAGTCGAGTCATATTTAGACACATGAAGGTACTAACCATGCATCTTCAAATGAAGAAATTTTACAAGTAGGTGGAGATGTAGAGGATGAAGAGGAAGGACAATCCAGTTATGAAAGTGTAGGAATCCATTAGCCAAGGATTCCAATGGAAGGGAATCCTATTTCTTAGATGAGAATTCCGAGGACTCCAACGGTGGTCAATACTTCTCCTCTAGGAAAGCTTAATGAGGAAGATGAGGCAAGGCTTACTAAAGCATTCAAAAATTCTACAAGACTTCCACAAATATAGTTGAAGACTTTCAATGGTGTAGATGACACTAATACTTTTGCAAGTTGGCTGAAGATACTTGAGAAGCATTTTTAGTTAGGAGAGATACTGAATAACTTAAGGGTACCTATTACTAAATCTAGATTAGAAGGTATGAATTCTATTTGGTAAGAAAAAGAGCTTTAGGATTATGAAAGAAAAAATCATCAACCTAACAAAGCTTGAGATCTCATGAAATACAATTTGAAGAGAAATTTAAAGAGTCTCATCAGAGGTAAGAAATCATTATGAAGTTAATATTCCTAAGGTAAGATAATAGGGATTTTAAAGAATTCTACATTGAATTTTGGGATATATTTCATCAAGCTAAGGTAAATTGGGATGAGTATGAATAGGCTTCAACCTTTTTAGGAGGTCTTAAGATGGTGTACTAGTAGGAGTTATCTTTTTATAAGCCACAAACTCTTGATGAGGCTTATGATTTGGCACTCAAGGCTAAGAAAAAATTGAGTGGATGTGAAAACAAGAGTAAACAAGCTTTCAAGGAGAAGGAGAAAGGATTCAAATTTGAAAAAGGACCGAAGTTCAAATCTAAAGATAAGGAGGATATCCAAGACAAGAAGGTTGAAAAAGGTGATGAGAATGTTAAGACTAAGAAGGGCCAAGGCAAGGGAGGCAAGGGTCAAGGTAGCATCTCATAAAAAAATCTAGTGCTTCAAGTGTGGAGAATGGGGACACAAGAAATGGGAATGTTCACTTTACAGAGGAACAAAGGGCAAGGATGTTCAAATCATGCAGGTGGAAGAGACATGAAGCTAAGGTGTTTAGATGGGTAATCTTAATGCTCCAAAAATTAAAAATGTTTTTGAATTAAATTCTTATGCATTCATGGGGAATGTAAATAAAGTAGATCCTAATAAGAAACTATTATTTTAGATTGAGGCTAGATGTTTGCTTAGTGGGGAATCAATTCTTGTTTTGATTAATGGGGAAGCCTAAGAGAATGTTATTTCTTCTAGGGAAGTTGCTAGATTGGGGTTGGTAAGTAATCAAGTAATCCTCATCTTAGACCCTATAAAGTGCATTGGTTGTTTAGAGAGTTTTCCCAAGAGGTGAGGGAACAATGTACTTTGAAATTTAGAATTGGAGGTTTTCATGATATTGTGAATTGTGATGTACTTCCAATAGATTGTGTTGGTGTAATTCTTGGTAGACCTTGGAATTTTGACATGATGCTTAGTTTAATGGAGAAATAAATATAAGAACTGTAGCTAGATTTGATGGAATTCATGAGTTGATTCCTATGAAGATTGAATAAGTGAGATAGAAAAGCTCACCTAGTGCTTCCTTAATCCTTCTAGAAGAGAGGTAGTATATTATAAAACATGATAAAACTAGGTTTGATTTTGTTTTTATGAAAATAGTTGCTACTAACCATTATGATGTGTAGGTTGAACTTCCTATAGGTGTGCTAGGCTTAAAGGAGAAATTTTCCAAGATGTTTAAGAGGAAATTGAATGAATTACCTCTAATGAGGAATGTATAGCATCAGATTAATTTCATTCCTAGTTCTACCATTCAAAATGAGAGAGGTTATTAAATGGCATCAAATCAATTATCTGAATTGAAAAGAGAATTAGAGGAGTTACTTGCAAATGGCTTTGTGAGGGAATTCATTTCACTTTGTGCAATTCTAGTGGTACTAGTGGCAAAGAAGGAAAATGATGAATGAAGGATGTGCATTGATTTTAGGGTAGTAAACATGATAACAGTGAGGTACAAGTTTTCTATTCCAAGGATGGATGATATCTTTGATGTCCTTACCAATGTAGAGAATTTTAGTAAAATTGATTTGAAGAGTGGGTACCATCAAATTAGAGTCACACTTGATGATGAGTGGAAAATAGCTTTCAAGACATCAGATGGATTATTTAAGTGGTTGGTGATGCCATTTAGGCTCATGAATGGACCTATTACATTCATGAGGTTAATGCATGATGTATTGAAGGACTTGATTGGGAAGTGCTATATTGTCCTTTTTAATGATATTTTGGTGTATAACTCTAATGAGGAAGAGCACTTAGATAACTTGAGGATGGTGTGTCTTAATTTGAAGGAGGCATAACTGGTGATCAATGTGAAGAAAAGTCATTTTTTAAAAAGAAAAATCACATATTTGGAACATATGATTTCTAAAAATTAGATTCGGATGAAGGCTACCAAGGTGAAGGCTATTAGGGATTGGCTAACTCTTAAGAATGCAATGGAGGTAAGATTATTCCTTGCTTTAGTAGGTTTTTATAGACAATTCATCGAAAATTTTTGTGATGTTTTGTGGCCTCTATTTTCTTTGTTAAAAAAAATAAGATAGGATAATAAAACATAAGGGAGCTTTAACTATTGAAAGAAAAACTCACTAGTGAATTGGTACTTGAAATTCTAGATTCTCAAAAGATTTTTAAGGTGGAGGTGGATGGAAGTGGACTTACCATTGGTGGGATACTTTCACAAGAAGGTAGGTCTATTACTTTCTTTTCTAAAAATTTGAATGAATCAAGGTAAATATATAGCATATATGAGAAGGAATTGTATGCTATTCTTTAAGAAATCAAGCATTGAAGGCATTATTTGTTACCCAAAGGAGTTCACTCTAAATTCATAAAAGAAGTTGAGTGCAAAGCACATGAAGTGGGTTACATAGTTATAGGAGTTCAATTTTGTATTGAAGCACAAAAGTCGAAAAGCTAATGTGGTGGTTGATGCATTTTCTAGGATGCATATGGTGGATTTTAACGTACCTCATATGGAAGGTATGGGTGATTCTGCTTCTTTGTATGAGCATGATGTTGATTTTGAGTAGGTTTGGAGGAGCCTCAAAGAGCTATTGATGAGTAGGATAGACTAGTGAAGGGATTATCATATTTAAGATGAATTGCTATTTAATAATTGAAATATATGTATTGTTAATTGTGCTTTTAGGAAAATGATTTCTTGAAAATCATTGTAGTGGCATGGAAAGTCACGTGGCTAGGGATAAAAAATTGAAACTTATGGATAAGTATAATTGTTGGCTTGGTATGATGACTGAAGTTTCAAAATTTGTGAAGGAGTGTTTGACCTATTAGAAGTTCAAAGAAGATAAAGGAGTGGATGGACATTATATGCCTTTGTTAATTTCCACGGGTCCATGGAAAAGTATGTTTATGGATATTGTGAGTGGTATTCAAAAAATCAAAAGTGAAAATGATGCAATTTTTATTATTATTAACAAGTTCTCCAAGATGATAGATTTCATTTTGTGCAAGAAGGTGAGTGCTACTTCACATGTGGAAAATTTATTTTTTCAACATGTTGTGAAGTTGGATTGTATTCTTTTGAATATTGTTAGTGATAGAGACTCCAAATTCATAAGTGAATTTTGGATATCCCTTTGAAAAATTTTAAGGACAAAGTTAAATTTTTCTTGTGCATGTCCTTGATAATATAATGGCCAAATGAAGATGGTGAATAAATCCTTGCTAAACATATTAAGATGTTTAGTGATGAACAATCAAATAGGTGGAAAATGTTGTTGTGTCATATGGTTTTTTTATATTAATGCTTTTCATGTTGCTATTAGCAAAAGCCCATTTGAAGTGAACTATGGGTTTTGTCTAAAGGTGGTGGATACTTTGAAGAGATTTGATGAGAAAGCTTAACTCAGTGCTAATTTTGTGCAAGAGATGAGGGATTTCCATGCATAAGTAAAATCAAATTTAGAGAAAAAGGCTAAAGAGAGGATCCTCAAGAGGAATGAGAGTAAAAGGAAGCATAATTTTGTTGTGAGTGACTTGGTTTGGATGCCTTTGAAGAAGAAGTCATTGATAGGGTTTAATTTCTTCAAATTGAAAGCCAAGAAGATGGACTTTTCAAAATCAAGGCTAAGATTAATGATAATGCTTTTGAAATTGATTTACGAAATGATGTTGATGAAACACCCCAAAGAAATCCATATTACAACCCATGGCCAATAGTCTTTGTAATTTGATGAAAAAAAATAAAGGCAGATACAATTGCCTTATTTCTCCAAAGACATAAGCATCATAACTTTATGGTACCGATGCTATTCCAGCATCATGACTTTATGGTATCGATGTCATGCTAGCCTCATGACTTTATGGTATTGATGTTGTGCTAGTGTCATGACTCTATGGTACTGATGCTGATGCTAGTGTCAAGACTTAATGGTATCAATGTTGATGTTAGCATCATGACTCTATGGTATTGATGATGATGCTAGTGTCATGACCTTATGGTACCAACAGTAATGCTACATGCAAAGATGTGCCAAGTATGAAAAAAGTATCAAAAATATATCAATAATCACAACAAAATTAACTAACAACAAGACATAACCCAAGGCCTATTTAAACAATGATCTACCTCATCATAGGAAATTTGAGGCATGTTTGCATCTGCTGCAAACTTGAGACCTTTGAGTAATGTAGATACCCAGGAGTCCACAACAATAATCACCATTGTTGCATAACGCAGATCACCAAAGATTTAAAGAACCAATTGGTAGTGGGATTCAGTAGTGCCACATCTATATGAGGAGATTATAGAATACATGTTGGCTCTTGCATCAAAATCCAAATCCATTATTTCAATCATAGGCTATAAAAGCCCAAACCTATATTTTTGGAACCCATATTGTTATAGTATTTTAAAAAATTTAATTACAAAGTTTTGGCAGTGTTGTATTGTATTTTATTTCTACAATTTCAGAAATTATGTTTCCATTTCAATTTTGTTTAACAAATATTTTCTTGCTTAGTTATATTTTGTTGATACCTAGTAATAGACGTTTAGGTCCTCAAGTGATTTGCTGGATGATTTGAGGTACTCATAGATCCTTTTCAAGGCCCATGGATTTGTAGGTTAAACTATTCTGACATGGGTCTTCAGCCCTTGAACACCAAATTGTTTCATCACTACAGTTTCTGATGCTAGTAGGAGGGCCTTCGCCTAACTTCTTCATCCAAACCTATTGTAGTGTTTGCTGGTTTCATATTCTTAACAGTTTGATCCAGAAAAATTATTTTTGTTTTTACTTGTTGTAGTGTGTACCTACAATCAAATTTTGACTAAAACAAACCTTTTTTTTCTTACTAGTTATAGTGCAGTTTGCAGCATAATCCTCTCCTTGGAACTTGTAACTTTGAAAAATTATTATTATTATTGTTGTAGTGTGTAGCATCAATGCAATCATATGCTAGAGAAAACTAAATAAAAATAATTTTTAATTTTATAGTTACGTGCAGATGCTGGAACCTGTGCTTAATTTCCCAACGTCATTAATGCTATAACACATTGATGCTATAAATGTCATTAACACTACAATTATCATTAACGCAATAAGTGTTATTGATGCTACAATTGTCATTGACGCTATGAGTGTCATTGATGTTGCAATTGTCATTGATGCTACAACATTCATACGGTAAGTGTCATTGACACTTTGTTGATGCCTTTTCACCAATCAACTATATTACCATGAAACCTTACTTACATGACCTTGAATCAAGATGGAGTCCATGTATATGAATCAAAAGACCCTGCAGTCATTGAGCATAGATAATCACTAAGGAAAAGGGTAGAAATCTAGATTTTGTAGTGATCAATGAGGAATTTTATAATTTCCATTGTGTCAAAACACAAGCTAGACTCCTAATACCATGTTCCAAATCTGACACAAAGCATTAGTTTAAAATCATACATAGAGATGGGAAAGAATACATTCCATCCCCTTATGATAAGATTTTTGTTAATGACTTCTATGCAGACATGTTTTGATGCATAAATTTTGGACACAACGACACCCACAAAAATTGTTTAAAGAAACTATTGCCTAGGGTGCCTCTCATATGGGTATAGAAACCCAAGAATAGTCTCAACTAGAAGGGCAATGTGATGTTTTGTAAAACATGATGTTTAAAGATGTAAGTAAATTAAATAACTTTAATAGGTAACTAAAAATAACACTTCAAAATAACTTTGATGAGAAATAACTATTTGTAAGGATACTAATGCATTAACAAATTGTAAAATGAAAAGCTTGAAGTAGCTAACAACTTTACTAGAGATTAACTAGAGTTTTTAAGAAACATAGGCCCTGTGCTTAAGCCATATAATAGAGAGAAAAGTTTTGTTACAAAAATTTAAAATAGCAAGATAAAATAAAGACTTAGCTCAGAAATGAGCATCAAGTTTGATTGAGAAATAGAACAGCTCCTTGTGCAGCCTTGTCCATTTGTGCCTATAAGAAGCACACCTTCTTTGGTAAGTCTACAATCTCTAGCTCTCAAATTTGCTTACTGTTCCATGCTGAACTACCTTCAGGAATTCCATGAAATAGTTAATGAAGATGAGAAAGAACCTTGGGATTTTCCCTCTGTAGCTAGCTTTGGAAAGAACCCACTCCTCTTTCATTGCCATTGGCCTTTAAGATTTATTAAGATTGATTTGACCCCTTGCCTTCTTCTACCTCCACTACTTTCCACCAGACTTGCATACCATCCATTGAAGGTGATGGCATAACCTAGGAGAATCTTTACATTACTATGGAGAAACATAAGCCAAAGATCTCTGGGTATGTAATGTTAGCCTCAACTAATGTGTAGGAAAAATCACCACCCATGCATAGTTGGCAATGGAAGAAGGAACCAGTGGCATGAAGGCCACCACTAATGCAAAAAATGACTACAACACCAATTACATGTAGAAAATGACTACAATAAGGAAACATTACTCTAACACCAAAAGGCTATTGGCAGGACACGTGTAGATGTGCAACATGTAACTGTAGAAATGGCTGGGGAATCATATCCATTTGCTGTAGTGATGCATGAACACACAGATGTGGGAGCAAGAGGACCCAAATAGAGATGGAAAGGTCATAGGACACGTAGAAACTATAACATCCACCACCTAGGGTTAACACAAGCCTCAAAAATGGGGCACACAGACTAGCATGAGGCTGCACAAGATCACCTTAAGTTGCTCAAGTAGTGCACCAAATGCCATTCCTTTTTTTTTACTACTAGCATTTGTAGCACTACCACTTGCTGCACAATCCCACATTAACGACCCTTAGTTTGTAAGCCTTCATTGCCATCATGTCCAACCATTCATTGTTGATGATTTTTTTTGCAAGGTTTGAAAGTTCAAGCATGAAGACTTTGATAAAGATGGAGAGAGAGAGTAGTGATGATGACATGACTTGCAGTGGGTGAGTGTGTTGCAAGATGAGGTTGAAAGATTTGTCCAGGTTAGGGAGCAACATAGATTTTATGTCCTATGCTGAACAGAATCACCCAAAAATCATCATCCTTGACATTTGCTATAGTTGTTGGTACTATTTTTAGTGCTTCATCTACATGTTAATTTAGCCATATGTGCCATGTTTTTTGTTAGTGTTACAAAGAACATGATTTTGTCGATGCATAAATTTTGGACGCATCAACACCAGGAAAAAAACTTGTTTGAGGAGACTATTGCCTAAGGCGTCTCTTAGATGGGTATGGAAACTTGGGAATAGTCTTAGCTAGAGAGGGCCATGTGGCATTTTGAAAGAAAGTGAATTAAAATAAAAAATTAGAAAATTTGAATAAATAGCTTTGAAATTCAAGAATACAATAAGTAACTAAAAAGAATCAAATCTTCTCTAGTCCCTTGCTATTGTTGCTAGGCTATTGCTATTGTTAGTGTCCAATGCTAGGCAGGAAAACCCTGAATAGCATCGAAGAGGGAGAGAGAGGGATAGTGAAAAGGAGAGAGGGAGACCACTCTTTGTAGCCATCCACCATGTGCCCATAGCTCTGGAAGAGAAAGGGAGATTGTTATCACTATAGGAATGTGTTGCCACTCCTTATCCCTTACGGTTGCATGCTACTGCCATTGCCTAGGTAGACTATCATGCGTTGCTCAAGGAGGCCTTTGTTGATGTTGTTGTTGATGCCATTACCTACAACGTCATTGCATGTGTTTGTTGTAGTTGCTGACTACCACAACATCATTGTGCCATGTGTTACGGCCGATGTTGCATGTCACATGCTTGTGATGTTGCTGTGAGGAAGGAGAGAGAGATGTTGTCATTTGCATGTCTATGCATCACTTGCTGTTGCATGTCACATGCACTCATTGAGTACTATTGTGTTGCTAAGAAAAGAAAGAAAAAAGAATCTCGTTGCTGACTACTATTGACTACCATTGTGTGTTTTCCACTTGGTGTTGCTTTCATTGTAGCCACTATCTTGCACATGTGCCTCACAGTTTGCTATGTGTTGGTCACATCCATGTGTTGTTGCCTAGCTCAGCATGATTATTGCCGTTTGGAGCCATCATCAGGAGAGATAAAAGACCATTAGATCCTCTTGCTGACACTGTTAGGTGTCAAAGAAACTGAGATCCCTTGTTCTCGTCTACTGATTAGGAAAGGGGAGGCCTTGGATTCATCATTCTAGATCGCCCACTACAATTTGGAGTAGATCTAAGCTGCTCTTTATTGAGAGAAGGGAGGTTGCTAATGATCATAAAAAAAGAAAAAAGAAACTACCCTAGTTTTTTGGTTGGCCCTCAGATCTTCCTCTACTGATTTTGGAGTTGAAAGATCCTTGATTTTTGGTTGTTGCCACAGAGCTTCTTTTATAGCTATCAATCACCATGATTTCCATCATGTTAGTTACATTTGGCATGTAACCACCCACCACTGATGGTTATGGTGTAACTACCCACACGTCATCCACCATCAACCCACTGCACATGTCTAGCAGTGTCCATTATGATCACCCTTCATGTGGAAGTGTGCATGCTTTGCATTTGTGCAACCAACCAACCATAAACTTTGCAGATTTTATTGTTCATTTCAAATGGCATCATCTTGTACATGCACATCTATTGTAAATGCTACCTATAAAAATACAAAGAACATTCTAAATTAACAAGATTTAAAATAGATGTTGATTTTTGTCAATGTTATCATCATCATCTTGTTAGTAAGAGCATTCAAAATCAAAATTAACATGATTTCAAATAGTCAAATAGATGCTTTCAAATGGAACATTTTATAGAGTATTTAATGTTTTCTCAAATATGTAAGCTAAAAATAATGTTTTATCAATATCTTTGAAAGTATTTATTAGGTAAAAAGATAAAAGCCATACCCATGTAACTTTCATTGTACGTTCTACAAGAGCCTCTAATACAGACATTATGATAATGTGAAAGTGCATTTAGTACATTAAAAGGTTTAGCATGTTTTTTTAATGATTTTTCAATTTACATTATTGAATTCATATGTATTAGATTTGTGCATTTTGACTACTTTGCAATTGTAATGGTCCACATGTGTGTTGATCATGGCCTCATGCCTAGCATGGGCAATGTTGGCATCAACACTTAGTCTTCAAACTTTTAATTGCATGCAAGTGCAAGGATAACAAAGAAAACAAAATTTTAAAAGGAAATGAAATAGATAAAGAATTGAAGACATCACAAAATGGACAAATTGGAATTTGAAAGTAAACTATGCTGATCTAAACATGATTAAAATAACCATATCATCATGAGAGATTTAGACATGGGCCATCCTTACCACACATCTTATTTAATTAAAATAAAAATATATAATTCATTATTTTAACTACATAGATCTATATTTATAATTAAAATATATAATTAACATCTCATCTCCAATCTTCTCACAAGGTAAAAGTAAAAAAGGCATGTTGACTACTTTGAGCACGAGACTTATACTAAACTTAATGAGGAGGACATGCTCATGTTAGATCATGGCTAGCCGCAAATTTTAGATTTTTCCTTGGGATTTTTTTGAAAGGGGATGGATGAAAAGGGATTATTTGCTTCTCATTTTTTTTTATGAATTTTGGGAAAACAGATTCAAAAGGGAAAATGGAGGTTAGGGTGAGAATTGCTGCCAGACTCCATCACACTCAAGAACTTATTACACTACCATTGAACATTGTTCTTATTTTTTTATTATTTTTTTGAGGAAACTTTACTCATGGTGTACTTCATTTTTGATGTAGGAATTCCAACATGAGGCTAGCCGATTAGCTACACTGCCAACACAGGTCTTTTAGAACTTTGCCCATGGTGCAGTTCAACCATTGTGTATGTGCTTTTAATTATAATTTGATGGCATCATAGTAGGTCTCCTGGGTGGCTAAGGGTTCTCAAGTGAAGATGAACACATTTCATCCCTTTGTTCATAGGATAGCCATGGATCATCACACTTACGGTCTAGGGCTAAGGAGAGGGAAAATGGAGTTTTCCAAGGTCATGTAGTGATTACGGCTACCCATTCTCTAACGTCACATATCCTACACTCACATGATCATGATGATTACATGATAAGTTAGCATAAATCCCGTCCTCAATCAAACATAAATAATAAAACTAAAATGTTGAAATATACTGGGAAGAATCATAGCATTATTAAAATATAAAATATAAAGGAGATTTCATGTAATAGTAGTAGGATATATAAAGCATTATTTTTAAATGGTGTTATGACAACCCGATGCCTAGTAACTAAAACAATCATAATGATTATTAAAATCATATGAAAAGCACAAATCAAACCAAAACCAATATGCTAAGAAAAAGATGTTAAAAATGTAAAGAAAATATGCAAATGCAAATATATACAAATGAAATGCATGGTAAGGAAAAAGAACACATGAAACTAAGAATCTAACAGGTGTCCATGTGGGGTACCTGAGTAGAAATGCTTAAGATAAAATGCATTAAAATTTATAGGTAACTTATGTCCTTGCAAGTCAAAAATTTTGTACACATTGGGGTTGATGACATCTATAATTTAGAATGGACCTGACCACATAGGTGAGAACCTACTTTGAGGACGTATTTGATTAGACACTATATCTATTTTTAGGATTGGATCTCTTATTTTAAAGACTTTACTTGCATATTTCTTGTTTGACCATATTTTAATGATTTGTCAATGATCAAGATTATGAAAATCAAGACATAATCGTAATTTTCTTGTTCATTTTCTATCAAGAATTGAATTTGAATATTTTGTAAGATGAATAATTTTACATCCTAGAAGTTCATCAAGTTGTTCTTTTATATAAGTTTTAATCTTAGGTCTATGTCTAGGTAAGTCATTGAATATAGCTTCTTTAGGACATGTTCAATGGATGTGTTGTCAAAATTTGGAACACATTCTAATGTTTTAAGGGATAGGATTTAATTTATATCTTTTTCCTCCCTTAAAGGTGGTGGGTCATCTAGAAGAAATCCTTTTCCATTATGTTGATGATGAGGCAAAGTATCTTCATAGAGTTCTTCACATTTTCTAGAAGTTTGATAGGGTTAGGTGGAATCTGTATAAGGAAAAGGATTTATTTTTATAATTCCACTCACATGATCATTTATAACATATTCACCATGCTCAACCTCAATAACTCCAATATAATGGTTAGTGTTTTGATTTTCCAAAGATTGATTTTGCTGATCAAAGGTTGTAACTACTTATTTGTAGAAAGGCTCTCTTGGTATGATCATGTATTCAGATTTTCTTCTGATAGGGATTAATAGTTATGAGAAATCTGACCTAAAGAAGCTGCCAAACCTGGCTCCAAAGTCCTATATAAGAGCACACAATAAGTGAGTGACATGTCTACCACTAAGATATCCATATAACATGTAAATGTAGGGTATTGTTTAAGTTGTACTTTCACTCCTTTTAATGACCCTACTACAAGTACGTCAGACCCATCAAGTTGAATCCCACTTTTCATTTGTGGTATCATTTGTGCTTCTAAGGTCTTACATACCTGAAGTGGAATGACACTAATGGTTGCTCTAGAATCTATCAAACAATTATGGACATTCTTTCCTAAAATAATCAAAGTTGTTGGGAAAGGAGATTAATCTTTCTTGCTTGACATGGAATTTTTTGCATTCTATATTGATAGCTTGTTAGGACTTTTTGTGAAGTGAACCTAACTTTCGAGGATTGTGTATTTTTATTTTTTGGTTTCAAGTGTTTAAATTATATTCTAAATCACCTTTTTCATTTCATTAAAGTGTAGGAGATCATACATCGAAATGTTAACTTTAACTCTTTTCAAATCCTCAACCAAATCATAAGTCTTATGTACATCTTTGGTTTCCTATTGAGGTGAGGCTCTTCTAGGTAGAGAAGGGGAGTTTGGCCATTGTGGGGTGTTTACTTGGGATGGCACAGTTTGGTTATTTGTATTATTTTGAGTAGGAACTCTTCTATTTGGAGGAGTATAAGGATTATTCCTAGCTTCTTGCTATGTGGTATTCACAATGTCACTAAGTCTACGGTAGTGAGTGTTATGTGGGTTGGGGTCGCTTACCATAACTTGTTCTAATGAGGAAAACTCTTGATTTTCTATTTCATGAGGTACATTAAGGACCCTATTAGGGGTTTTCCCTTTTTTTAACTCTAGGCATTGTCATCATATAGTGTTAAAAATTAGGGGCAAGTTTTTTCAAAGTGTTTTCTTGTGTTATGGAGATGACAATAATCATCATTGATTGATGTACTTGGCTTTTCAGATTGTATAGGAACCTTGTTGTTTGTTTACTTTAATTCAACTACTTCATTTGAAAGTTTTTGAAGTGAAGTCAATATATGGATCATTTGATTTTGAGTTTGAGTTTGAGGCTTAATAGGATTAGATATCCTATTTGGATTTATGATGGATTGAATTAAGGCCTTCGATTGGTCATCATTCAAACTAGTATTAGATGGTAGAAATGAAGAAGATGTTGGACTTTGAAAATAATTGTTTGAAGGTTAAGTTAGTT
>MNCI01030164.1:380647-391922 GCA_015680685.1 Gnetum montanum | reverse complement strand
CCAAGTGGCGCGCATGCAGGGGCAGTCATAAATGAAGTGGTTAAGGGTCGGGGTCGTGGCCACAACGCGGACACGTGGGGTCCTGCAAGACGCTGTGCTGCTGTAGGAACACACGAATGGGGAGCGCAGCGGATTTGAGTAGCCATAGAAAGATTTTTACTTTCTCGGGGAGCCACCTGCGCCAAACTGCCATCCAACCGTCCTTAGGGGGGTATTTATGGGTCAAAAGAGCACGTGGCTCGAGGTGGAGCCAGTTCAGATTCAACATCCGCCGCACGTGCTGGCAGAGAGTCATTCAAGGCCTCGAGACATGCGGACCAAACAGCCAGAGCATGTACTTCCGGTGAATGATACGGCCCCACTGACTGCACTCCCCCCGAGCACGAGTGAGCCGATGGACCAGCCGCTGTTGCCCCATCGCACAGTCATCCTCGAACGCGGTGACCCCCAGCCCCCCCGCCGTACGAGGATGAGCCGCGCGATGCCAATTGACGAGATGGAGTTTGCTTCCCCCTTTGCCCCCCGCCACAGGAAACCGTGGACCCGGGCGTTGATCTGGTGGATGATGGCCGCGGGGGGCACGGCGACTACCGCCACAAAGCACGAGGTGGCCGCAAGGATCCCAGTGGCCACGAGGAGGTAGCCTTTGCGCGTAAGGAATCGGTTTGCCCAGTGATTGATGCGGCGCTCAAGCTTGGCCAGGAGGGGGGTCCAAGGATTTTTCCGCCTCCACTGGAACAGCAGGATACCTAGGTAGGTATTGGTGTTCTTCCCAGGTTGCATGTTCAGAGTTTGTGTAACTCGGTGCTGCACCTGTGGGTCCACATTAATGAAGTGCGCCGCCGACTTGGTGTGGTTGATTTCTAAGCCTAACTCGGCGGCCAATCGGGACAGAGCCAGGTTGATACACTGGGCCTATGGGACCGCCGCCTGGCTAAGAAGCATGGTATCGTCTGTCGGGACAAAATTCATTTTTAACAACTCCTTGATTTTTTGTTATTTGTAACAAAAGTTACATGGATATCTTAATTGAAAATGGAAGGCTAGATTCAATATGTAATAGATCTAATAGAGAAAAGACAATGGAAATCCTAAATAAATTTAGTGAAGATATTAAATGCTTCTTTGCAAACAATGATATGAATCTAGATTCATAATCACTGATTTTTTTAGCTATCCCAAGTTGAGGAAATGCTTATAGCAATAATTAATCCTATCTTATAAGGCACACATGCTATAGGAGGTCAATTTAAGTGTCAAGGACGTATCATTAGTTTTCAACATGATGTATCTAAAGTTACAAAAAAACTTCCTCTAAGGAACCATGAGATTCCACTATTGATATTGAAAAAAACAAGTCAAAAAAGGAACTAACTACAACTTCATCATAAATAAAAAATATGGGTATGAAGCTTTAGGATATAAAGTACAAAGTGATCCTTACTATCATGATGTTGAAATTGATATGCATGTCTTAGATTATATTACAAAAGATGGGGATGTTAGTATCTTTATAAATATTTCTTAAATTCCATTATGTAAAGAGGAAGGGCATTTTAGACCATAAGTTGATAATCCAATCATTAACTTAGATGAAGACGAAGAAGAACCTATTAATGAACATACATTATCAATTGCATCTTGACCATTTATGTTGGGAAAAGATATGAATTTAATCAAAGCATGGTTATAGAATTTGAATATGAAACATTCAAATATAATATAATGACCTATGTTATAAGATTTTTCAATAAATAAATTCAACATAATTGATATGCTTCCAATGTTATTTCCTACATTGTTTCCATGGGGTAAATGTGGCTTTGTTACAACAAGAGCTAAGGATATCAAACTATCTAATATAAGAATGGTAGATTTTGTAGTAATAAATGATTCAAGTACAATAAGTTTAAGATTTTCATTTCTAAATTCTTTTCAATTTTGATAAATAATAATATTTAATTATTTATTCAATCATGTTTTTAGATATCACATTTACAACATGATAATAAGACATCATTCATTAAAATTAATAACAATATTCTTTAAAAAAAATATTGTTGATGTGTCTTTGACTATACAAGAGTTACGAGAATAACTAAAAAATGCCCCTAAAGATAAATTTATTGATAAACTAATGAGATTTGATAGCACTATATAAGGAACCCCTTCATACTGAAGAAAATGTGGAGCTCAACTATTCGATTTGGTAAATGAGTTAGGTACTCCAACAATGTTCTTTACTTTAAGTGTTATTGATTTGTATTGGCTAGAAGTACATAGGTTGATGCATAAAGAACTTCCAAAAAATCCTTCAAAAGCAAAGCATTGAAGAATGAATAATATTATTGAAAATCCACATATAGTTGCTGAATTCATGCATCTCCAACATCAAGCATTTAGAAATATTTTATTGTTACCAAAATTTTAAGTGGTTGACTATTGTACTAGATATGAATGACAATATCATGGATTATCAATGTCCATGATTTTCTCTAAATTAAAGAAGCTTCAAATAAAGATAACTTTGATTGGAATAATCTAGAAGAGGTAAAGACAATAATAGAATTTTTTGATTTATTAACAAAGGCTTAGAATTATAAATATATAGAAGATGGTAAAAAAGTGATGTAAGTATTGACAAGAAACATTGATTATGTCTTTAAATTATTTATTAGCATATTATTATAGTATCATATTGCTAGAATGTTTAACATTATTAAATCCTTATCATTCCTCTTTTCTTATATTTTCTAAGACATAACATCTAATGAGTGGCAAGGTACCCCTACACTCAACCATACGAATACGAGCATTACACGTGTGATTCGGTCGAACTCTGCAGACTAAGTGCCTACACGCCTTATGGAACACTTAAGGTTAATCATTCGTTGTCTTCCCAAACTTACTTGTATTTGTCACGGTTGTATGGTTAAGTAAGTCTGAGGTATGTGATTTTTATATCTTTTATGTTTTATCTCCTATGGTAATGAGGTAAAGGGTGAAGAGACTAAGTAACTAACTTTAACTAACTAAGTTCTAATGCCTAGCATCAGTATTCATTTTCACTTACCGTTCACACCTTGAACCAATGCAACCTTATGGGATTATCAAACACTATTCGTTGCTGGGATTACCAAGTGTAACGCACGTGCTCGAAGTGGTCATACTGAATGCACTTAACTAGGAGTTAAGGGTTGAGAGAGATTTAATTAACTAATAAAGCATTTAAACGATGAACAATAAATAACAATAATTAAAGTCCTATTTAGCTTAGTCCATGCATTGCAAGGTTTATCCAAAATTTCATCTTTATTTCCGTACACAAACTTGTGCTTAGGTACAATATTTGCTCGAATAAAGATCCATTCACTTTGGGACTCCTACTGCGAGCACATGGAAATTATTCTATCTCTAGAGAGGTAAAACTGCTAGAGTTTCACTAAGGGTCTAGATTTAGATGGAGAAATAAGGGAGAGCCACCTCTTATTTATAGATTTGGCAATGCGCTGCGATATCGTGTCCCAACATACCCACATGACTGAATAAAAACTCATCCTCAAGTTCCTTACAAAATATTGGAAAGGTATGGGATTGTTGACTTGAATGAAAATAATGGTGAATGGGATGACATGTGAACGAATCATCATTATAGAACATGACAAAACTGGTGTTCACGACAACAAGAGTGAACACCTTGTACATTTGACATTAGGCCTTATTTGGCAGCTAAGAGAGAAGAAATAAAAAGTATACTACTGCCAATGCCAAGATTACACCTTTCATTGTCTATCCATAAGCATGCCATCAATCTTGCTCCTTGCATAGCCGCTTCAGTGCCAATCCATTCCAAGTGTTCCCTTTAGATCCAATCCTTTGTTGCATGATTTCCATCTACACATACAACACAGTGTTATATTAGCAAGGGTAAATGAATCATAATGCAATTGATACCTTGCTTTGGTATAAGGTCCACTGGCTGAGTTACGATATGGCTGATACAAATCTAGAAATATAAGATTGGTGACTACCAAAGCTGTAGGGGCTAGGAGAAAATTGAAAAAAAATTGGACCAGGACCCCCATGACTAAGAGCGAACCTCCAGTAGTGATAGAATGGAGAAAGAAAAAGAACAAGAAAGATGGAGAAAAAGAGACAACTATAACATCGATGAAATGGATGTTAAGATGGAAATGAACAAAATAGAGTGGATTGCAAAAAATGTTAAGGGAAAGAATTTGACTGATGTACCAAATAGGAATGCCAGTGGGTCCTCCCCAAAGCATGCTCATGCCCTTAATGCCCTGATAAACCCACATTCAAAGAGTTTGTAGGTTCTGGAAATGTCATTTGGAACAAGAGTTAAAGTCTTAACCACAAGAATTCACCAGAAAGAACAATTCATCAACCAAAATATACACTAATGATGCAATTGGCACTAAGGTGAACAATGGAGGAAGAATGATGAAAAGGAGAGAATGGAATGGAGTCTCAAGAACAAGGTGATGTATAGCCCCTTGTGTGTTTAATGATTAATGTGATTTGGTAAATCTCATTTCCACTCCGGCCTCAAACAAACCACATCCAGTGACTTCACATTAATACTTTTGGTCAATCCATCCACTTGAGTAACAAGAATACATCCCCCAAGAGCCCCCACCATTCCGACGAAACAAAGGGGGAGAGAACAGGAAGAGAGAAGGACCTTAGTTAGAGGGAACATGTTTATTTTAGTTCCATAACTAGTGCTTATAGCCCAGATGATTATTTCTTCTAAGGGCTGTGCTTTGAATTCTCACTATTTTTTTTTTGTGTTTTTGTGTGAGAACCACACCATGCAAAGACTTATTATTTTTATTTACTTAGCTTCTCGATAATTGAGTAACGTCAAAATGGTAAGAAAACTCAAGAAGAAAACATCCAAGCACCCAAGAGACTGACCAATACAAATGCATCAAGTTCCCTTGAAGCCACACCCTTTTCAATCTGTGAGTCCTTCCTTAGTTTGAGAAATGCCTAGTCACTGATTCGTTGATAGTTCTTATTATTTTGAGGAAAGGGACTGTATAGTTCAAAGGCAAGAGAGACCGTAGAGATTTATGGATGCATGGATGACGTGGACTCATTACCTGCTATCTCAAAAGAGACATACCTTAGTATTAACATCATAACTTAAAGGTAAAAACCAAACATTAGAAACCAATAGGAAATAGTTCATACCATCTTTGGAGCACTTATTAAATGACAAACTTAAAAAGATGGATAACACACACACACACACAAAAAGAAATGAAAAAGTATAAATGATGTTGTAAAAAAAAGACAAGAAAAGTTAAAAAAATTGTAAAACAAAAACGTGTAAAATAAAAACTTAAAAGAACTGAGGGCCTCGAATGATCAGCATAGGTGGCCATCTCTCCCATGACTAAATTGAAAGGGAGAGATCCAAAATAATGAGCGTTTGTTCGAATTTCTTAAAAGTGTCCAACTTCTCCCAATTGATGTTTTCAGGTTAAGGGTTGGGAGTTGGCGACACTCATATTCCAATGTATCTATGCTTTCGTTGTGGGTGCAAGTTATTCTCCCAGTTTGTTCCATGCATGTTGGTGGGCTGCANTTACTATTGACTTCTATCACTAGGAAATTAGCTGGGTATGACCAACCACACATAGTGGTAATGATGTCCTCCATCAATCCCAAGGGAATGGTGATGGACTGGTTAGCTAGCTCTAGTTGAATATTGCTCTTCTTGAGTGGAGGTAGGTTCCAGGATTTATACATCTCCCGTGATATTAAGTTGACTCTGGAACGTAAGTTAAGGAGAGCCTTACGTGGTTTGTTCCCAACAACTTGGAGGTAGATTAAGGGACTTCTAGGGTCAGAGAGTTTCCTAGGAAGGTGGCCTACCTTAATCCAATCAGTAATGGTATGTGTTAACATAACCGTATGTGTTGAGCCTTGCTGTTGGTTTGAAGGGAGCTCCGAAGCCTTATTTGTTGGAGGAGCATGCACAAACTCAACCGCTTGTGGTTGTGAGAGCTTGTTTGGGATTTTGGTTCTGAAGAAAGGTCTTCTCTTCATGTGGTTGTCAGAACTAGCAGCAGGTTGAAGGTTTATAGCTCTCATAGCATTACATTGCTACGATTGAGTGGGGAGTTCTGCTTGCATTGTTGGAGCAGGTGGTGGTGGAACTATCGGTGTATGCGTGGCGGATGGATTCAGAGGATGGTATGCATGTGATGTGTCTTCCGTAGGAGAAGGAGTCCTAAAATACTCCTAAACTTGGTAGTGACATTGTGGGGTTACGTGATCCATAGAGTCACTTGGAGAAACCAGCTGCTGCACGTAATAACCGTAAGGATCTAGTTGCCAGTAATGGTATTGTTGTCTAGGCGGTGGCATCCCCCATGACTATGGGTGTTGCCACTACTAGTGTTGCCCGATAGGTTGTGGGGGAGTTCCACTTGGATAATATGTTAACGGTTGGTGGAACTACCTCAGGTTACCTTGGGGATAAGGTAACCTTCGGGGTGCTTGCCTTCTGTTAAGTCTTAGGCGAAGCGCATACACCCCGGACTCTTGCAGATGTGAGATTATTTGGCAACATCCCTTAGGATGGTCATATTGGTAGATCTCACATCCATCTTCATTGTTTGTATCTAAATCCACAACCTCATTGGTGATATTCATTTTTTCCTTACCCTTGTTACGTGCATGATCTGAATCTCTCCGCTTTTTCTTATCATGGTCACTACTTTGTTCCTCCTTAGACTCCTCTACAATTTTTAGGATAGTTTCAATTTTACTATCTAAAGAACTCCATAATTTATCTACCTTAGCCAAAACTTCCATTATTAATTTATGAAGTGGAAAGGTTTTCCTATTCACCAACTCTTCAAGTGATGACTCATCCTCCTCATTGTAGAATCTCACCCCCCTCTTCTAGAGGGAAGGATCACGGTTATACTCTTCCATGCTTTCTCTTTTCCATAGCTCCCCTTCTTCTTTAGCTACTTACTTCAAAAATCTATGAACTTTATGGGACCTAAGTTTAGATAATCTCCCTTGGGCATATGTCCCAAGGGTTCTCCTGGTTTCGTGTCTTAGGCCATCTACGAGGTGGCAGAGTTGATCCTATTGTGCATAACCATGGCCCAGGCAACGATGTAGCAATGCATAATATTGGCCCATGGCAGCATCCAAGGGTTCATGGTTACCTTGCTTCCATCCTTGGATCTGCTTACGCAAGTTGGAAACTTTGGAGTACGTTTGGTATTTATCGTTAAACAATTCTAGCATTGTACTCAACCTCCTAATGGTTTCTGACTCTAAAGATTAGTACCAACTTTTTGCTTCTTTTATGAGTGTCCTGGGAAACAACTTTAACTTTTGCCACTCACTTTTAATATTCTGCAAGGCATAGGCATCATGGAATGCCTATAAGTCGTTCTGCAGATCAACGTTGTATCCCCCTTTGAATTGTGGGATATTATTCATGTCTAGTCTCTTGATCTAACTATCTTTTTGGTGCCTTGTAGGTATTCTCACAACCTCCATAATATCTAACATACTTCAGGTGGCTAGTAGGGGTTCTTCATGATCATCTCTCTCATGACGTATATGATGCCTTCATGGTTCCCTGCTTTCCATTCTTTCATGCCTTGATTCTCTTGAATGCCCTTGTCCTCGCTCTCGACTATCTCGTTGAGGTCTCTCATTTTGCTTACCCTTGTCCTCACCGTTGTGCTCTTTGTGACTGGGCCTTGATGTGGAAGGAAAGGGTGAATGATGCGATGAAGGGGAAGAAGAAGGGGAACTATCACCATGATGATGTTTCTTACCTTCTCTTCGGTGGGTATGACCCCGATCGTGATGACAATCTGAATGCCCGTCCTTGTCATGAGTTTGTGTTCCCTCATTGAACACTTGGTGTTCATGGGGATCAGAACTCGGGTTGTGAATCATGGAGTGTAGGTTCTAATACCCCACCTCCTCACCATCGTTAGGAGGGGGAACATCATTTGATGGAGAACCTATTATGATTGGTTCACCATCTCCGATTTCGCTTAGGATGTGTAGGACCCCTTTTCCCTTCAACGATGTATGGTAGCTCTCCTACTGTGAGTCCCTTAAACGTTGTGACGTTGTGGGATGGTAATCCCTTGTGTCGTAATCACATGCAACGTATTCAGCGTATAGCTGTGTCATGCCTATTTGTGCAAGAGCACAGAGGAGCATGTTGGGGACTGCACGATCTGGAGGTAACACTTTGTTACTGAAACACCGTGAAAATTACGAGTCGGCCTCAGGCAAAGGTTCGCAATTCAAGCAAGAACGCATTCCACCTTCGTTCCAAGACAAGTTTACGCTCTATTACGCACGGCAGCATGATGAGTGTAATAAGCTCCAAAATAGTCAAAGGCAGGGTCTAAAGAAGCGCAACAGTTTGACGCTTTTTCCTCCTGGCGCATGCATAACTTGTTTTTACGCTCGATACGCAGTGGTGCGTATCATTGCGTATGTTATCATTCAAGTTGCTCATCGTTTTACGCTTCATACGCGTAGCTGCGTAATGAGCGTAAGGCATACATTACTTACGCTTCGTCACGCACGGCTGCGTGGTGAGCATAAGTTGTACATTGCTTACGCTTTATCACGCACAGCTGCGTAGTGAGCGTAATTTACACATCATTTTACGCTCTGACACACGCAACTGCGTAGTGAGCGTAAAATTGCGCATTGCTTATGCTTCATTACGCGCAACTGCGTAGTGAGCGTAAAGCAACTCTGAGCTTATTGTTTTTACCAGATTACGCTCATATACGCAACGCAATGCAAATGAGTGTAATTCAGCCTGAAAACAATTAAAGCACGCTCAACACTTGCTTACTTCTCACATGCACAGCACGCAAACAAGCGTGTTGTGCGTAGTCAAAGTCTGACTTAAAAGATCATGCCAGCAGAGCCCGCAATAGCCGGAACCCACATCATCAAGGTTGCGCCTTCTCCGCGAAGTGTCGCGGCATATAAATACCCCAGTTAACAAAGATACAGAGGTCGGTGGGCAAAAATTCGGGTTGACAAAAAACTCAGAGAAGCAAAAAGCATATTTCTGAGCACCAGAGCACTTAGCACTTTGGAGCAGAAATATAAAGAACAGCGCTTTGGCAATCAGGGACATCATCACCTTACAGCCGAAGCAGAGTACAGATTTGAGCACCGGTGACAGGAGCAATCTTTCTGCTGAAGAGACTTTATCGATCAGATACAGTTGATCAGTAGATGTCGAAGCTTGGCCTGCCTTGCATCTCAGCTTAGCCCACGAGGTAGATCGAACTTCTGTTCAGACCGTTTTGCTTGTTGTTTTGTGCTTGTTTCACATCCTGTAATCGGGGATTCCCCAGTGTAATTTCTCACACGAAATATACATTTGTAAGTCAAAGCGCGGATCTTGAAGCTACGTGTTTCTCTTTTGCCAGCCTCTTTTCATCGTGTTTAGCATTATCGCCGTCGCGATCCGATCACATCGCTTTCCCTTTGTTTTACGGCCCCTCGAATCAGATCGCTTTCTTTTACGCGCTTTACGTTGTTTTACTGACCCGTAAGTCCCTGTCTGATCGACAAGACCGTTCAGGGCGCCGCGGATTCGTTTTTCCAGCATAGCCCTCGCGCGGATCCGTGGCTAAAACTGTGTACGCCGGAATATCGGTCGGTATTTCCAGCTGCCGACATTTTCTGTCGTTACAGTTTTCTGGCGCTAGAAGGAGGGCCTTCAGGCTCCGATCCGAATATTTCGGGTAACCCTGTTAGAGATCCATACCCTAAACCATAGACGTAATACCTCTAGGGAAGTCTACGGTTAATCGCGTGGTATAGATCGGTCGCAAGGACGATTTCTTTGAAATCCTACAGGGTAGAAAGCCTTTTGTGCGTTTGTTGCCAGCCATTCGCTTTTAGATCCGATTATCAGTCACTTGTCACTTTATTGATCAATGGATTCTTTTCACTCAAACACAACCGCCATGGTTACCCTCGATCTGGGTGTCGCGCCTGTGAATCCTATGGTGGTCACAGGACCAGCCCCCGGTGCAACGGGACCTTAGGGACCATTGCGCCGATCCTTGAGGCTTCAGGGGAAAGAGCCCATCTTTACGGTTATAACCCCTGAAGAATACAATTTCATCTGCGTCAAGATCCAGGCGGGGCTGGCTCTTAGTCGAGCCGAGCTGGAGGCAAAGCGAAACTTCGAGTTGCTTCATCGAGGGGGCTATGATTTTAGGCCAACGGCCTACGATATAATCCCCTTGACTGACCAATACCACGAATTGATCGCACAGCTGATCATGGCCAGAGGCAAGACTTCGCAACCCGTGGTGGAGCCTCAGCGTGAGGAGGAGGTAGAGGACGAATTCGCGGCCATGTCGGAACATTTGTTCCATACTCTAACACCCCACATGTACATAAATCCGTTGTTCCCTTTCAATGGAGAGGTGGCCTCTCTGGACTCAGCCGTGACCACGCAGGCGCAAATTCCTGTCCTTCCGCAGGCCAACGGGCAGCCGTCTGGATTGCTAACGCAAGTACCGCATAACGCGGGAGTGATTCCGTCGCAGCACGTGATTGACATTCCCGCGGTGATCCCGGTGACCACCGCGCCTCAATTCATCCCTCAGGTACAGGCTCACACTGTATCGACAACTCGCTCAGCGCAAAGGTTTCTGCCCCCGCCGACGCAGCAACATGCTGTAACTGCGCCACCGCAAACCTTTGTTCAATACCCTGCTACATAACAGCACCCGCATACGGTTTACAGTGCACAGCCTCCGCCAGCACCCGCGGCACAATTTTCGCGGGTGCTTCCTCGATATACTTATCATTATGCTACGCAGCAGGCAGTTGCTAACCCCTCGTCTCAGACCGGAGGGTGGTGGTCTTCGCAGGCCCCCCAGCCTGCAGGGATCCCTGCTCCACCTGCGGTGACCCAACCACCCCCTGCATTCCAATTGTCTAGGACTGCCCTCCCAGTCCAACCTCTTGGGCCTGCTGTACAAACGCAACCGTTAACAGGTCTGGATCAAGCGTTCCAGCTTATCCAGACGCTCACCAAAGAGGTTCGACGCCTCAAGACCGCTGGGTCTGATACCATTCAGATCATGGATTTCTATCAGGATGATCCGATCAATCCAGCGGTCCCCATGCTGTCGTTGCCTCCAGGGATGTCCCTCCCACATTTTACCAAGTATAATGGGGAGGGGGATCCCAACACCCATCTGGC
>MNCI01030164.1:353831-370383 GCA_015680685.1 Gnetum montanum | reverse complement strand
AGGCTCTTGAAGCAATTGAGAAATATCAGGATAAACAGAGACAAAAGCATCATCATAATCTTCAGCAGCGTTCGATCAAGCAAGGAGACCTGGTTCTCAAGGCTGTGCGTGAACCAGTAGGCAAGTTCTCTGCAAATTGGGAAGGCCCTTTCTTGGTGATTGATGCATACGGCAACGGAGCGTTCAGATTAGCAGACACCAACGGCAACGAGTTAGCAAATCCTGTGAATCATGTATACTTAAAGCGGTATTTCATCTAGTGGCATCTACGGTGTTGACAGCAGGTATGGCAGTAATCATTCGCTACGACGTAAAACTGGCACGGCACGTCCGCTACGACGAAAAACTGGCACTGATCGTCCGCTACGACGTAAAACTGACATGCTTTGCACGCGTCTGCCACGACGCTAAACTGGCAAGCGGTAACCGTCCGCTATGACGTAAAACTGACACTGTTGCACAGGTCCGCCAAGACGAAAAACTGGCATCTTTTGCACGCGTCCGCCATGATGCTAAAATGGCACAGGTACGTAGCCGTCTGCTGAGACGTAAAACTAGCACAGATCTATCCCTGGATCACGACATGAAACTGACATCCACAGCACGGTCTGCTGAGACCATAAACCAGCTTGACCACCGTCCGCTATGACGTAAAACTAGCACTTTTCGGTCTGCCCGGACTTTAAACTGGGACCATGGTCTGCTGAGACTTAAAACCAGTAACGGCAGTCTTCCAAGACTTAAAACTGGGATGTACAGATCGCCACCATGTTCAAGCGAGCGTGATCACTCCTGTACGGTTGCACAGCAGACGGGGTGGGGTACTGAGACAGTCCCAGTGTCGCCACCTCATCGGCATCCTACTGATCCCTCGGACAAGCAAAGAGGCATCTTACTGATCCCTCGGAGATGTCGCCACCGCACCCGCCACAGTGGTAGCAGCTCTAGGAGTTTAGCCTCGTTAGTCGGAGCCCCAATGAAATCCTCGTTGGTCATGGCCCCAGGAGTCCCCGCCAATCATCGCTATCGGACGCCGGCTTCCCAAATTCATCTGGCCGGTTCCCGGTGCAACCAGTGAGCTGCACTGCGTCTGATGCCTTTTGGCGAAGGTATGCAGTGCCGAATCATCAGGATTGGTGGCTCTGCCCAAGTGCTCCAGCTCAACAGTTATAGTCCATTGGCTCTGGTTAACATCAGATAGCGTTGGTTGCAAGAAAATCTCGCCTTCGGTTCATCAGCGATGGTGTCCTTTGTTTTCTTTCGTGGTTGCAGGTTACCTGCCTCGGAGGATGCCGTCCAAAGGTGCGATCCATCTGAGCGGCAGAGTACAACAGCGCGTTGAAATGGCTACTCAGGTTTGCCCGACCACTTAGCCTCGCACAGTCTTACACCCATCTCTTGTTTCCTTCCTCCCCACCACCCAATTCCCATACGCAACATCTACATACGCAAGTATTCGTTTTCCATACACGCTAGCAGAGATATCACAGAAAGTGACGCGCAACGCTCCTTTCACACGCATTCCTGCTACAGTTTGTCACAGAGACATCTCAGATTGACGTGCTACGCTCATCTGAAAGCATTCCTGTTGACCTGAATAAACATACATGTCGCACTTTTTCCGAACCTGTTTCCAGTTACATCCCTTTGTCTCCTATACCCGTCAATCTTTCTTGTTCACGTGGACAGAGCAATACTTGAGTAGCCATGGATGACTGCTGTTCTTGCTTCTACCAATCCGGTGTTTCGCATTCTTTGTCGACGTCCTTCGGGCACGCCCTCTAACCGTCAACAAAGAGGGGCCATTGAAACACCGTGAAAATTACGAGTCGGCCTCAGGCAAAGGTTTGCAATTTAAGCAAGAATGCATTCCACCTTCGTTTCAAGACAAGTTTACGCTCTATTACGCACGGCAACGTGATGAGTGTAATAAGCTCCAAAATAGTCAAAGGCAGGGTCTAAAGAAGCGCAACAGTTTGACGCTTTTTCCTCCCGGCGCATGCATAACTTGTTTTTACGCTCGACACGCAGCGGTGCGTATCATTGCGTATGTTATCATTCAAGTTGCTCATCGTTTTACGCTTCATACGCGCAGCTGCGTAATGAGCGTAAGGCATACATTACTTACGCTTCGTCAAGCACGGCCGCGTGGTGAGCGTAAGTTGTACATTGCTTACGCTTTATCACGCACAGCTGCGTAGTGAGCGTAATTTACACATCGTTTTACGCTCTGACACGCGCAACTGCGTAGTGAGCGTAAAATTGCGCATTGCTTATGCTTCATTACGCGCAACTGCGTAGTGAGCGTAAAGCAACTCTGAGCTTATTGTTTTTACCAGATTACGCTTATATATGCAACGCAATGCAAATGAGTGTAATTCAGCCTGAAAATAATTAAAGCACGCTCAACACTTGCTTACTTCTCACACGCACAGCACGCAAACAAGCGTGTTGTGCGTAGTCACAGTCTGAATTAAAAGATCATGCTAGCAGAGCCCGCAATAGCCGGAACCCACATCATCAAGGTTGCGCCTTCTCCGCGAAGTGTCGCAGCCTATAAATACCCCAGTTAACAAAGATACAGAGGTCGGTGGGCAAAAATTCAGGTTGACAAAAAACTCAGAGAAGAAAAAAGCATATTTCTGAGCACCAGAGCACTTAGCACTTTGGAGCAGAAATATAAAGAACAACGCTTTGGCAATCAAGGACATCATCACCTTACAGCCGAAGCAGAGTACAGATTTGAGCACCGGTGACAGGAGCAATCTTTCTGCTGAAGAGACTTTATCGATCAGATACAGTTGATCGGTAGACGTCGAAGATTGGCCTGCCGTGCATCTCAACTTAGCCCACGAGGTAGATCGAACTTCTGTTCAGACCGTTTTGCTTGTTGTTTTGTGCTTGTTTCACATCCTGTAATCGGGGATTCCCCAGTGTAATTTCTCAAACGAAATATACATTTGTAAGTCAAAGCGTGGATCTTGAAGCTACGTGTTTCTCTTTTGCCAGCCTCTTTTCATCGTGTTTAGCATTATCGCCGTCACGATCCGATCACATCACTTTCCCTTTGTTTTATGGTCCCTCGAATCAGATCGCTTTCTGTTACGTGCTTTACGTTGTTTTACTGACTCGTAAGTCCCTGTCTTATCGACAAGACCGTTCAGGGCACCGCGGATTCGTTTTTCCAGCATAGCCCTCACGCAGATCCGTGGCTAAAATTGTGTACGCCGGAATATCGGTCGGTATTTCCAGCTGCCGACATTTTCTGTCGTTACAGTTACCTTGCAAGTCTCACCAACGCAGTTGTTCATCCTAATGGAGGATAAAGGTAAAATCGGGTATATACTCATCGTGATGAGTATACACTACCTGATACTCTTAAGGAACTGGCGGATCTGGGTTATGTGTGTTAGACCACCAACTGTCTCTTGTGTGATCCCTAGGGGGTAAAGTGCTTTTATGAGAAGAATAAGACATTGTTATCTTATCGGTGTGCTATTGACCATTGTTTAAATTTTCTTCTGATTAACCCTAAGGGTTTGTTTAAGCTTCCCAATGATGTGGATGATTTCCTATGTTCTACTTAGCACACAAAAAACTTAGTCCCTGGCAATGGCGCCAATGATGAATGGCGAGGTACCCCTACACTCAACCATATGAATACAAGCATTACATGCGTGATCAGGTCGAACTCCGCAGACTAAGTGCCTACACGCCTTATGAAACACTTAAGGTTAATCATTCGTTGTCTTCCCAGACTTACTTGTATTTGTCACAGTTGTATGGTTAAGTAAGTTTGAGGTATGTGATTTTTATATCTTTTATGTTTTATCTTCTATGCTAATGAGGTAAAGGGTGAAGAGACTAAGTAACTAAATTTAACTAACTAAGTTCTAATGCCTAGCATCAATATTCGTTTCCACTTACCGTTCACACCCTAAACCAATGCAACCTTTTGGGATTACCAAATGCTATTCGTTGTTGGGATTACCAAGCGTAACACATGTGTTCGAAGTGGTCGTATTGAATGCACTTAACTAGGAGTTAAGGGTTGAGAGAGATTTAATTAACTAATAAAGCATTTAAACAATGAACAATAAATAACAATAATTAAAGTCCTATTTAGCTTAGTACATGCATTGCAAGGTTTATCCAAAAGTTCGTCTTTATTTTCGTACACAAACTTGTGCTCAGGTACAATATTTGCTCGAATAAAGATCTGTTCACTTTGGGACTCCTACTATGGGCACATGGAAATTATTCTATCTTTGGAGAGGTAAAATTGCCAAAGTTTCGCTAAGGGTCTAGATCTAGATGGAGAAACAAGGGAGAGCTACCTCTTAGTTATAGATTTGGTAGCATGCTGTGATATCGTGTACGCGATATTGCAGGGGAATACACGATATTGCGGGGGATGCAATATCGTGGCCCATGCGATATCGCATCCCATCAACATCCTAAGGCATTCATGTTTGGTTGATAATAACCAAATTCGATATAAACATGGATTATGATGAAATATTAAATATTGTTGAAATAGATATAGTGTGTATAAGAGGAGCATGATTGCAAAGATGGAATGAAAAAGAGTTTTGTTTGTACTTCTTTTATTTCTATTATTTTATTATTTCTTTTATCATCATATCATGTTTTTCCTTTTATATTTACATTTTTCACCTTTCATATATGGCTACATTGCTTGAACTACTATGGTTCTTAGGTAAAATGCTCCATGAATGTTGTGACCATAGTTTGAAATCTTTTATGATTCAAACAATACTAATAAATTAAAATATGTACTACAAAGAAATGATAATAGACTCAATGTTCATAATAGATTGGTCTTACAAACATGGAGGACTAACTTGTATTTCCAATCCATTCTTGATAAATAAATAATTAAAAAAAATGAAAAGAAATTAAAATTATTTCAAGATATGTTACTTTAGATTAAAAACATATGGCAACCAGAAAACAATCTAATGAATGCATATAAAATACTTATGATGAATGTTATAGCTAATAGGGATATTGAGGCCATGGAGGTCTATCATCTATTGTATGAGCTTTCTTGGGATAAGTATAGTCAAGATTTTAAGAATGTGAATGTTTCTAGAGATGTATATAAAAAGGCCTTGCCAAGTATAATAAGGAAGAAGAAATTGAAATGTATACATCAATTACTAGTATGTATAAAAGAAATGCATATTTAGAAGGAATATCCTTGATTAATACTAAAGATACTATAAACCATCAAGGAACCTATGGGAAATACCTATTGTGGTTAGAACTTATCCTTGCTTTTTAGTTTCTCCAAGAATGAGAGAGGAAATATGGGTAGATTATTATTGGTATTAATTGTTGTTACATTATTTATTTAGAGATGTTTGAAGTGATCTTGGTAGAACTGATGAAGAAATTGCATAGAAGTGATTATTTTCTCGATGAGCTTATGTTATGTATGAAGAAAAATTTGATGAAGATTTTCAACATACCCATGTAGAGGAAGACTAGTATGAAGATATATTTTCTTTGGTATAGAATGATGTTGAATGCAACTTTGATATACTAAAATGACATATGCTATCATCTATTAACTTTCAAAGAAATGAACTTGAGATGATTTGATTAAGAGATCAAGATAGAGAACATGATTGGTCAAGTTCCTACCTTGGAGAAGATGTTGTAAAGATTGATACATCTTGCACTTATAGTCATAGATCAAATGGAATAATAGGATGCGATAGACATATCTTTCCTTGGTGTTCAATAATGAAATTGTTATGAAATTATTACTATCCATCTACATTACTAGTTTGGCGATGATAATCTTGATCCATTACTTATGATAACTTAAGGAATAGTGGAAATAGCAAAATCATACTTAATAAATTCTTTCTATAAAGAATTCTCTTAGAGTTGCTTTTTGAGCAAGAATATTGTTATTAAATTTTGACCATTAATGGAGCAAGGCTTAAGCTAAAAGGATAAATTATACTAACTACTAATGATTTTTGATTTTAATAGAGTTCTATATTCTAGAATAACGTGGGATATTTTTAATTAAAGAAGTAGAAGTTCAGCCTAAAGTGAAAATATCAAGCCTCAATAAAGACTTTGAGTTTCAAACATTTAAAGCCAAAATCTTGATAAGAACTATAGCATGGATGAAGGTTTAGTACTTAGGTTTAACAATAGCTATTTTCTTGAAATAGTGATGGACCTTGAATTATTGGGTTTACATCTTTGTGTGATCCCTGCAACTTTCCAAAATAAATTACTCATGTGATGAGATTGAGATAAATTTGTCATGCCATGTTTGTATGAAAAATGAGTTCTAAGCAAAGAAAATTATAGGGAACATTTTAGGAAATCATGGTTTAATAAGGCTGGACAATCCCAAAATACACTACTCTTTCAATTACAAAAGCTTATGAAATTTTTAGGTACTTTGAAGAGCTAGAGTTTCAAATTGAAATGAACACTACACAAAATAGTTGAGTTAGCCATCAAAGATAGATATTACTTGAGTTTAAATGGATTTGACATTCGCTCTATTTTCTTTATTTATAAGTTAAGATAAGCCTATCAAGAATGGAATCACAAAGTCTAAGGGATAGTTTTATGGGTTTAACATTAGTACAAATAGTTGAGCTTAAGAAAAAACCCTAATTTTTAAAAAAGAAGGCTTAACCCAAATGCAAAAAGGGGGTTTCATCAAGTATGTTTGCCATATCAGCTTGTAGAGGAAGCTCATAGAGCTAAAACTTAGCTATATAAAATGGTTATGCTTAACTTAGCTTCATAGGATTGAAGTGTGCAGAAAAGGTTCTAGCACATTAGCTTGTGGAGCTAGTTTATGAAGTTGAAATTGAATCCTATGAATAAGCATGAAATTGGCTCTATGAATTAGCTTTGGGAAAAGAGCAATGCTTGTAGAGATAAAATCCAACCTCACTGACAAACTTAACTTCATTTTCTCTATGTTGGTTCTAGAGGAAGAACATTGCTCATAGACCTAAAATTTGTCTCTACAAAGTAGTTGTGAGACAAGTTGTATCCATCAACCTCTACTACGTAAGCCTTCTCATAGAGCCAGTTCATAGAGCTAGATCTTTGTCCTATGAGCGAGCTCTATAACATTAGTGTCTCACCACATCAATAGAGCTTTGCATGCTTTGCCATGTCATCATCTATATGAATATCCTCAAGCTCATGAGAAATGAAAAACTTCATCTACCATGTTAGCCTTCTTGTAGAGCCAGTTTCTAAAATGAAAATTTTTTTCTATGAGCGAGCTCCACCACATCAACATCTATCATGTCACCATTTGGATGAAGATTCTCAAGCTTGTGAAAAATAAAAAAATGTCATCTTTTATATCAGCAAAGATAGACATTCATCTACTAAGTTAGCCTCCTTGTAGAGTCATTTTGTAGAGTGATATTTTTGTTCTACTAGTAAGCTTTGCCATGTCAACATCTACCACATTAGCTCACTTGTAGAGCCTATTTATAAAACCAAATTTCTATTCTATGAGTAAATGCCTTATCAATGTTGACCTTTTGGTATGTCAAAACCTTAAGGAAAATGGAGAACAAAAAATGTTTGTTATGGATAATGTGTTTGCAGTACATGGAGAAGAACTTCACAACAAGATCTAAGAACTCAAGGAAATGAGATCTAAAATGAGATGTCAAAATGAGGACTAAATGGACAAGATGAGAGCATGGATGAGAATAAAGGCTACAAATCAAATGAAGATGCTCTAAGGACTAGCAAGAAGGCAAATTAATAGTTGAAATCCTTAGAATATAGAGCTCAAAAGTTAAAGTGATGGCTTTTAAAAATAGTAAATTTTTACATCTAAGAGTAGACATCCCATATAAGACATCCCATTTTCTACTGAGACATCTCTCCTAAATTGAGGCCAATCATTGGTAGACATTCCAACTTTGAGGTAGACATCTACAATAGCTGTTTGGTAGCCATTGCCTAAATTTTGAGGATTTTTCAAAAACTTTGAGGCTATAAGAAGATATCAAAATATTGGGCATGGTTTAAATACTATTTGTAAAAGATCAATCATTATCTATTCTATGTTATTGTATTGTTGGTGTTCATTGTAACATCATTTATTTGGTTGTAAGTTGTATTGAGCTTCAAGTACAAGGACTTGTAAATTTAGTTACATTGTTTCCTTATATCTTTCTCTCTTTCTTTTAGTCCTTAAGAGGTTTATGTGATTCTTGCAAGGAGGCATCCACATTGGTCTTGTTGGGACCTTGTGGGATTGAGTGGTTTTATAGCATTAAAACTCTTTGGAGTGGAGCTTGATTTTGTAAAGGATATGAGATCCTTGAAAGCACATGCTATGCTTATTGGGACATTGCAGGGTTGAGTGGTTTTGTAGGAATGAAAGACTCTAGTGTGATTATTAGAGCTTGTATAGGGTATGATTCCCTTCAAACCACATTTTTGGGAAACAAAGTCTAGAGGTGGGCATAGATTCTACCCTCTAAGTGTGAATGTACCCAAGTTGGGAAACCACATAAAATTTGGTGTGTTTTGTGTGGAAAGGAAAATTTTAATTGGAAACTTATTCAAACCCCCTCCTTTTAAGTTCTTGATCCTTAGTTAACTCTACCACATCAACTCCACCACATGAGCTCACTCATAGAGCCAATTCATTGAACCAAATTTTCATTCTACGATTAAACTGAAAACCGATTCTATGAGTCACCTCATTAGAGCATATTAAGAAAAGCTTGTATGCAGAGCCAACATTCAACCCTACAATGTAGGTGTAAATGATCTCTACCACTTTAGCATTTATAGAATTAAAATTATCTCTACTAACAAATGCCAAAATTGTTCTACAGCATTAGTTCGTAGAACAAGTTTACAAGGCTGGAACTTAACTCTATGAAGAATCTTTAAGTTAGCTCTACCATGTTAGGTTTTCAAAAGAAAAAATTTATAGAACCAAGAATTAGTTTTATGATGATCTTTACTTTTAGTTCTACAAGCCAAGTCAGCTCTACATATTAGCTCCTCAAAAGAATAGGATCATAGAACCAAAATTTGGCTCTACAAAAAAAGCTTATTTCAACTTCACCATCTTAGCATTCCCCATGTTAGCTATTCAATAGAAAAAAGTTGTATAACCAAGAATTTATTTTATTATGAGCTCACCTTTTCATTCTATGAGCCACATCAACATTTATCACGTAAACCCTCAAGTTAGCATATGCTCATAGAGTCGAAATCTCGAGAAGCTTTATGATCATTCTTCTATGTTAGACTTCATGTTGGGCCCACAAACATACATAATATTAATTTAACAAACATGTGCACTAAAATCAGAATAGAGCTTAGCATATTATGAAGGATTTGATACAAGAAGGATCAAAAATGATTCTACGAATCAATGTTAGAAGGAGCTTTTAATAAAGTATCACGAGCAAATTGAAGATCATGATAAGAACCAAGTTAAATAGCCTATTCAAAGAACAGAGGATGGATTTTAAGAACTAAGAAGTGAAACAGAGCTATCATCAAAGTATGAATTTGTTATTAAAACTTAAATTAGCAACTTCAAAAAAACAAGCCCTATTTAGCAAATGGAAAAAAAGGCACTAGAATTGTCGATTCAGCTAAACCTAAAGGAGGACCATTACATTAGAATGAACAATGTTATTTGAGTATGCTACTAGTAGTTATTGGAATAATGACTAAAATCATTAAGAAAAAGCTTAAATTTAAGTTTGAACCAATGTGGGAGCTACTTCAATAGAAATAATGAATTTCATAATTAAATTTGTTCTAGGATAAACAAGCATTCAAAGAATTATTAAAGAAGCTAAAAGTGCTAAGCCAAATTAATGAATTAAGCTATTAAAAGTTTCCATATTCATGGAAGGATAGCTCAATAGTTATTAGTAGAAAGGCTCCACATTCAAAGAATGAGAAACATTTATCAAGAAATTGAGAAACTATCCCATGATCTATAATTACATTAATAAAACTTGTAGAATAGGGAGCTTTAACTTTTAAAATGATTGTAACTACTAGAGGTTACTATAAAAGGTGAAAGTAGATTTTTTAAAGTGATAATTAATCAAGGGGGAGCAAGTAAGGAAAAATCTAGGAGTGAATTCTTGTGTAATGACATCCTAAAATTGAAATTTATTACTTAGCTTGTAATCAAGATCATAGTGTGCATTGTTGTCTTTCTTAGAATTATTTAATTTTATGTTTGAGCCAAGGGTTTAGCAATTTGTAGTATTATTGACTAATTTAAACAACTTGATGTTCAAAGGTGTTTACTCATGTCAATAGGAGCTCATTTTCAATGTTTAAGACTTTATGTAATTCTAGTATTTTATTTCTATAAATCCATTAAATCTTGTTTTATTTTCCATTTTTTCTTCTTGTGAAATTTTCACTAGGGAAAACTCATTATAGATCTATTGAATTCTACTTAAGCATTAGATAAAAGGAAAATTAGTTTAGGGAGCATATGATTGAGATTGAATGGACTAGGTAGCTTTGATATAGTAAGAAATGTTTTTGTTCATGGAATATGATAAACAAAGGCTGAATCTTTTCATAAAAGATTGTTGTTTTAATTTTCAAAATAAAATACTAGAAAATTTATAGCTTATGTTTATCCAAACCACATAGTTTTTCTATAACCATTAAGTTTATTTGAGGGTATCCAAACCTTGGTATTTCTAGAGACGAATAAAGACCTAAAATCAAGTTTTGAAAGAACTCTCATCTTGGTGATTTTCATCATGAGGATGAGACAATGTTGGTGATAAATAGATCCTTTTATCCATCGTCAGTTTCTTATCACTGTGAAAGAAATATGGAAATAATGGTGGTCCAAAGTATGCAACAATAGTTCTTTTTGGTGTATGAAGGATAAGAATTAGTTGTTACTTAGTTCATGAATAAATAGCTTTATAAATCTAAATAATTTAAAATTCCTACAAAGTACTCTAATTACAATACTAATAATTCATTATACAGAAAGAAAAGATTTTTGAGCTAGGGTTAAGTAGTGGAGTGAAAATTAGAAGGTCTAGAGGATCACCTCTTCTAGCTAACTTACCAGTCTTTAGGGTAAAGTGAGGGAAATTTAAGAGTTCAACCACAAGAAAGAATTTGAACAAAATGGAAAATCTAGTAGTACTAGTAGATCTTTAGCAAGGAGCCTCACCACCAAGATTCCAAAATTACAATAATATCCCTACGGTAGTTTAAAAATACTTACTTGAGCCTTATATTCTTGGAAAAGATTATTTAGTTGAAGAATACATCCATTTATTCAAATTATCCTTAGCACATATAAATATCCAACATCAAGATCAAGCTTGTAGGCTATTTTTAGTAAACTTAAGGGACATCACTTAAATATGGTATTCTAACCTACCAAACAATAGTATCACTAGCTAGGATTACATTAAAAATATATTCATAACTTAATTTGATAACCAAATTGACCAATAGTGATTTTATTATGGGTTAGTTCAAGCCAAGCAAGGATCTAAAGAATTAGTTAGGAAATTTAATGTTAAATTCTAGTGATTTTTTTTTGATTATTTCAAAGACAATATAGATTCTTAGATGTAATGATTAGGGATACTTAATTAAATGCTATTAATCCAAGCATTTCAATATGGTTAAGAAGGACTCAAAACTTAATAACCATGAATGATTTCTTTAATTAGGCTATCTAGTTAGAAAAATAATTAAACGTAGCTAATGAAGATATTGTTCAAGCATTAAAAGATGAGCAAAAAGTGTTAGTTTCTATGCAAGATTTATATTAGTTTAAGGCATTACCCTCTACTATTACAAAAGACCAAGATCATGAATATGAAGATTTTTACAAAGGAACAATGATGAAGGAATTGTCCAACATGGTAGTCAAGTTAGAAAAAGAACTAGCTAAAGTTAATATAAAAGAAGAAAAGAAGCATAGAAAGCATCTCAAATTTTCTTAACATTGAATTTGATAATGAGTCTTCTGGTATCCATTATGTTAGTAAATCATCTAAGAATAAATCAAGTGATACTTCTTTTTTGTCAAGTTTAGAGGAAGATTTGTCTTCAGACAAGGAGTGCAATAATAATGATGGATCTAGATGCAACATAAGGTTAAAAGAAAAATTAAATACATCTAGGCCTCCAAACATAACATATGATCCTAATACTAAAAGAAAAGCTCTTGAACCAAATAAAAAAGAAAGAAGAAAAGAGAAAGATGCATAGATTGACCAAAATCCTCAAAATCAGTTATCAAATAGATGGTTTAGGAAGTTAAGCTTTTACGGTGATGGATAGTATGAATTAATGGAGGATTTAAAGCATGTTAAAGATAACATTAGCATCTACTAGATATTACAAATGGAAATTCAACAAAAGAAAATTTTAGAGTTGGTCAAGGAAAATAGGAAGGTTTGAGAGTTTAAACTAAGCTACGTTTGTAATAAAGATTAAATAGTAAAATCCAACTATCCTTGTATTTTAGATAAAGAAGCTCCTTTGTTTCTTCTTATAATGATATTGAATGGTATATATTTTCATAATTATTTAGTTGATTCTAGAGCTACATTAACCATTATGCCATTATTCATTTATAAGAAATTAGGATTATCACTTAAATAGTTTAATAAAAAGATTATCCAAGTAGATAAGAATAGAGAAAAAATTGTGGGATAATTACCAAATGCTTTACTCCAAATTACTTTAGAACCTTAGATTAGAATTTGAATAACCATTCAAGTAGTTGATATCCCATATTCATATAGCCTCTTATTAAGTTAATGCTAGAGCAAATACTTCTTTGGATATATATCAACAAATTATTTGCACATGTGGCTTGTTAAACCCTAAAATGCTCTAGTTTCTAACTTGATAAACTTATATTTCTATTTTTTAATATTTTAATGTATCTAAGATAATCGATTTTGGTAATATAAATCACTAAGCATTAATTCCTCTTTTAAGTTTATTGTATCACAAGAAATCACAGGAGTGATGGAAATCGACATTGATTATATTGATCCTCATAATGGCTATGACATGGATCAATAACGTAGATATTGGCAGAGTGAACATGTCATGGAGGAATCAAGATGTCGATTTCAGTAGAAGGATGATCTAAATTGAAGACTGAAGATGCTATTATTGGTGATACAATTCAATAAGGATTAAATTGATTGTTATCAAATCCTTCAATACCAATCCATTTTCAAGATTATTATTTTTCTAATTATGGTAAATCTTCTTCACTATCAATAAAAACCTCAACTATGAATGAGGGGAGTGAAAAATTCAAGAGAGAATCCACACCAAATTAAATCTTCTTCTTTTTAATTAAAATTCTTAAGGAAGATTGTTGACACTTTTTGACAACCAATAACCATTGATGTACAAAGGCTATGAAGTTATTGCATTGTGGAGGTAGTAGAGTAGGGTCATAGATTAGGTAACATCTTTTTTATGATCTTCTATGTTCATGATAAATTTATGTATTTTCAATATGGTTTAATCAACTATTTCATCTTTGAACTTAATGTTAGAAGTTAAGGTGAATTTTTTTTTATTTTACTTATGAGTGATAGTCATCAATGTGGAGTTTCCAAGTGAATTTGGATCTAATTATTATTTTTCTTAATTATCTTTTTAACTTTGGAACCATTCCTCTATAGATATGAGTTATGAGCTAGTTATAGATGAGGTAACAATCTTACAATGAAGTTAATTATTAAGGTAGTTTAGCATCAAACTTTAGCTGGCTCATCAATTTGGCACCATTGCTGAGGAGGTTGGTAGAGTTAATTGTCATCAAGGGTTCTACACATTTTCAAATTCATATTTTAGATCTAGTACTTTTCAATAGGTAAACTTTATTTTTCTTTCTATTTTATTTTATTTCATTTTCTTTTGTTGAATAGATTTAGAAATGGGTTATTTTAATTATTTTTCTTGTATTAAGAAATTTAAAAACAAGGAAAAATTATAATCCCAAGAATCAACCCCTCTTGTTGCCCGACTTGCAAAAACACTTAAGAAATTTGCAATCAAAGTAGCAATTGTAGGAGTAATTAAATCAATTTATAAAGTCTTAGGATTGGTATCCCATGAATGTGCTAAAGAGGAATGTTAATTTTAAATGAAACAAATAAAGCAACTGAAGAAACCAACATGAATCTAGCCTTCTAGGAATACTTTAAGACAAGATCATGAGGAATAAATACAACCAAATCTTAACTCTTTTTCTTCTCTTTAAGAGTAATGTTCCAATAAAAAAAGAGACTTAGCAATAAGGGGAAGGATACAATACAATTTTTCCACATATTTTAATCCTCTATTCGATATTTCAACCAGTACAATACAAAGTATTGAGTTCAACTATGGTGGCAAGTTCCCAAAATCTAAGTTTTACCAAAATATTAAGTAATGTCACTATAATATAAGGAACCACCCAACTTGTAAATAATTTAAATTTGCAAACCTTAATTACATCACTAGCCTCTACTTATATACTAGGTCATATTGTGATCCCAATAGCAACTACCACTTTTACAATGGGATCATCTTCACACCATACACCTTATCAACTTTCTCTTGGTTCAATTCCTCTTTTCTTTGGTAGTCTAAGTTCTAATGTTTTGGTTGGTTAGGCTTACCAAGAACAAACTCTTAAGGATTTATTAAATCAAAGGACATTAATCATACCTCAAGGACCATTAGCTTTTCCACAAGGTAGAGATGTAGAGGTTAAAAACATTCATTTATTACCTATCTTCTAGAAAACAAATGATGAAGGTCAAGGTACTCACATTAGAGAATTTGAAATCACATTAGCAATGCTAGCACCTCAAAGTGGCGATAGGACTAAAATCATTACTTTTAAATAAACCTTAAAAGATAAAGCTAATTTTTGGCTACAAACCCTTAGAACACAAATTAGTTCATGGGATGAATTCAAGGATGCTATTCTCCAAAGATTTCTCTCTAATGATAGGTTGTATTAATTAAAGAAGAAATTAATGAGTTTTATGTAGGAAGAAGATGTGTGGCCAAGCATGAGCAATAAGAAATTCTATATATATGCCATGATGACCTTGGAGATGGCCATTTTGATAGTAAACACACTGTTGTCAAAATCTTGCAAAGTGGATTTTATTGGTGTTCAATATTTAAAGATGCTCATAAGTATGTACAAGAATGTGATAAATGCCAATGAATGAAGGCCATAAGCAAAATACAAGAAATGCCATTAAATCCCATTTTAATAACTAAGCCATTTGATGTGTGGGGTATAGACTTTTTACAACCCTTTCCACCATCTAATGGATCTTAATAAATTTTTGATTCATATAGACTATGTCACTAAATAGGTAGAAGCTAAAGCCATCCCAAAAAATGATGTTAAAGTCTTCATAGCTTTTCTTAGAGAAAATATCTTAACATGCTTTGGAACTCCATGGGAAATCATAAGCGATCAAGGAACTTACTTTCTAAATAGAATAATGGAGAAATTCCTTAAGTCTTCTGGAATCTAGCATAAGATAGCTACTGCCTATCATCCTCAAAAAAATGGTCAAGTAGAAAATGAAAATAGAATTATATTAAATATATTGACAAAAATAGTATGTGCTAAAAAGAAATATTGATCAAAAGAATTACAAGATGTACTTTGGGCTTATAGAATTACATATAAAACAAGTTTAGGATATTCACCTTATCAATTGGTTTATGGTAAAAAATGTTTATTTCATGTAGAAATTAAATACCAATCTTTACATTTAGCATGAAAATTAAATTTTGATGAAGAAATAAATCATGCCTCTAGAATGATTCAAATACATGAACATGATGAAATGAGGTTGAATTCTCTTGACAAGTAAAAAATTATAAAAAAGAAAATGAAGAATTTACATGGTAAGAACATTATCAAGAAACACTTTTCAATAGGTGACAAAGTTCTTTTGTATAATATGAGATTACATAAATTTCTAGGTAAGTTAACAACTAGGTGGGTAGGCCCATATCTAGTTGTATGACCCCATGTTAATGGAAATATTTTAATCTCACCTATTGATGATTATTCAACTAAATTTCTAGTTAATGGACAAAGACTTATATTATATCATCAACATCACATTGAGGAACTACAAGAAGATGAATTAGTAGAGCTAAGTGATCTAACTTATCCCAACAATGATGAAAGAAATGAAAAAAGTTAATTAGAAGTCCAAGCTATGGGTAGTAATCTTTAGCAAGACCATTACATAATATTGTAATTTAATAAATAAAGTATTTTAGTCTACAAATTTTACCTTGGAAAATGTAGAGGATAGTAGTATCTTCTATTGTTAATTGGTACTTTAAAGAACTCATTAGCATTGTGTTTGGAATGCAAGGGAGAAGGACAACTTCCCATACTTTGGGATTGGTAGGTTTAAATCCAAAATCTATCTAGGGGTGAGCCTTAGAATAATAAATTAATAATAATTTCAATTCATTATTT
>MNCI01030164.1:316677-352641 GCA_015680685.1 Gnetum montanum | reverse complement strand
GATGTTATTGACACTTTGATATGCCAAAACCTTAAGGAAGATATAGAACATAGAATGTTTTGTGGAATGTGATGTTGTTGCAGGGCATGAAGGAGAGCTTAAGAGATGACATCTACAAAGAATGTTAAAGCGAAGATAAAAAGCACTTGCAAGACATGAATGAGGACTCAAGGAATGAGAGCTATAGAGAAATGATAAAGTGAAGATTGCAAGGACTCAAGAGAGCTTAGAAAAGGATTTCATAGGCAAATTGGAAGGGAGGACAAGATTGAGAGGAAGCTAAATGTGTCTAATTATGTTGATTTTTGTTGAGGACGATTCTTGGATGTTTTGGCATATTTTAGTGTGTTTTTGGCTCTTTTTGATGAGTCTAGGAGGTTATAGGACCTTTGGAAACTTGTTTGGAGGCATCCAGATCCTCCAAGAATCAAAATGAGTAGTTTCATTTTTGGGCTTTAAAGAAGAGACACCTACATGTAGACGTATCCTCAAAGACATATTCTTAGAGATGTCTCCCCTGAAGAGTAGACATCTTTCAAAAATAGAGATGTATTCCCATATTTGAGTATGATATTAGGTAGATGTAGAAGATATCTACACTAGTAGTTAAGTGACCAATGAATGAATTTTGAGTTATTTTTGGAAACTTCCAAGACATAAGAGGATATCAATTCTTGGAAATGGAAGAAGTGAACGCAAGTAAATGTGATTAATCTACATTAAGCCTTTGTTGTCTAATCTATTATACTTGTGTAATTCATTGTAACATCATTTATATTGTAGTAGGGATTATAGTATATTATGCTTCAAAATACAAGGACCAACAAATTAGTTGCATCCTTCCCTTGTAATTTATTTTTCTCTTTCTTGTTGCCCCACTGGGGTTGATGCACTTCTTATGAGAAGGAATCATCATTGAGCTTGTTGAGATCCTGCTGGGATTGAGTGTTGGTGTAGCACCACAACTCTCCAAAGTGAAGCTCAAGTTGTAAAGTTTATGGGATCTTGCAAAATACATTCTAAGCTTGTTGAGACCTTGTGAGGTTGAGTGGATTTATAGTGATGAATCACTTTAGAGTGGAGCTTAGAGCTTGTATAGGGTGCGGTGTCCTTTAAATCACATTTTAGAGAAACAAAATACATAGTTGTGCAAGTGGACTATGCTCCGAGTGTAGAGTACCCAAGTTGGGAAACCATGTAAAAATTGGTGTGTGCTTTGTGTTGAAGAATTTTTAATTTTGGGAACTTATTCATACCCTATACTAAGTTCATCGATTCACAGATGTTTTAGCCCAATCGATCCTAGGAAGGGCCTTCCTAATAGAGTTATATGTGGACTCCTATCCAAATGATAAGAATTTATTACAAAGAGTAAAAGAAGGAATAAAAACATGTACATTATTAAGGAGTTAAAATCATCATAACATCAATTAATATTGCATCTCATGACCTAGGGCAAGTAGGATAAGTTACTCTATCGAGGGATATCGAGGCATCAATGTCTATAAAAGTTAGGAATAGAAAATTAAAAACCTTGGAATGGGTTATATCAAGAGACACTGAGGGGTCCTTGTTTCATTGTAAGACAAATCAAGATATATCCATTTCAATGATATGGTTCAATAAAATGAAAGATGGAACTTAGGTTATCACCATAAATTTTGAGTTAATCAATTTAAATTGCTATGAAACATAATGGATATATTGATCCACACCGATTAAGTCGATATGGTTTAAATATGAGAAAATTTTGTCAAGAATCTTGCATCTGAATAGTGTGGCTGTGACATAATTCGATATGTTTATTAAACATATTGATTCATATAGCTTAGATTGATTGAAATCGATATGTCTAAAATTTTCCTAGTGTGATGAGTATTATAAATTGATACATTAGTGACTTGAATATCTTATATATTGATCCATATCAATAGATAGATGTAAGTTGACCCAAAATATTATGATTCACATTGAGCTCATAATGGATATTAGTATTATTAAAATAAAAAAAATAAAAAAATAAAAAATAAAAAAGGTAAATCGTAAGGTGGCACCTTCACTATAATAGCCACTGCTTTGTGGAAGATGAATCATACTTTGTTGTGTGAAACCCATGGGCAGCGTAGATTATGACCTTCATCTTCTATGGTTAGGGCCTCTACTTTCTTGGATTATAATCTGCAACACCTTCCCGGGAGGAACCACAATAAGGTGTGGGGTCTTCATGGCCACATCAACCTTCATGATTTTATATCAATAATTCTTTTAAAGGGTAAGATAAATTTATAGCCTTAACAAATTTTTCTAAATTAAGGAGCAATGTTAATCCTTTTTTCTTGTCATCAGTGAGTAGGTTTCCACTATAAAATGGTCAAATCATCAAGCATTGAGTTGTAGGTAAAAGGTAAGCATGACCTTTATAGAAGAAATTGGTGATAATTTTAGCATGTTAATTATCTTAGTTGTTTTACAGAAACCAAGGAGTGGATGCTTAAAAATTGATCCTTGGCATTATGAGGTAGATTATTTTGAGTGCTTTAACCACATGGACACAACAATATGGTAGTAGCTTGAAGTGATGGGTTGTGGGGCTTTCATCAGGTTCTTCATGAATTGGTTCATCTCGGAGGTGATCTTGGAATTCTATTGGAACCTTAAACTACACTTGATGAAGGTTGATCCTCTAGAATGCTAGTTGGTATCTTCCATTAGGAAGACAAGGGTAAAGGTCATGGTGGCTAGGTTGCAAGAGTGGTTTGGGCTACTAGCTAGGGAGGATCATATCTTTAGATTGAAAGAAATCACAAAGAAGAAGTATTATCTCTTTTACTAGTTCATTGGAGAGACTGACTCCAGGTATAGGATTTACATTTTGTGAACCTTTGAACTAAACATCAGGTAATGATAAGGATAATCATCACAAATGTTCTCTCTTCTACACACATCACTTATGTGCTCAACTTTGCACTATTTGTTATGAAAGCATTAAAGTATAGGTGGAAGAAAATTTTACTTACCTCCTGATAAGGTATTTGGTATACCATTATAATGAAGATTCCTTGAAGTTGTGCTGTCCTTTCCTCATTTTAACAATTCTTTGTAATTGTGGAGTTCTAAGACCTAAATGGGAATAAAGGTATATCTTTCAATTCTCAAAAAGGAAACCTTTGCTAATTCTCTAAAGATCTACATGAAGGTTGGTCCATTTGTCAAGGAATTGGAGGAATCTAGTTCTTCATTGGTACTAGAGACTAGTGAACTCTAAGGGTTCAAAGATGAAGTTTAGTCCTAGCTCCATAAGGTCTAGTCCACATGATGGGACATTTTAACAATGCATGAGAGGATCAACTCAACCCTCACCACCATGGACAAGAGGTTGGCCAACATTGAGAGACGTGTCCATCCTCAAATTTGTGATGATGATGAAGGGGCAAAGCCCTTTCATTTTGAAGAGGACATGGAAGTGGAAGTAGATTCAAAGGCTTAATATAGGCCTCATATTTAGTTTTTTTTAATTGAATGACTATGTAGACATTATCATAATTGTGGATAACTTTAATTTTGGTTTTATTATTAAACTTTGATGATGAATAGTTAACATTAATGATCTTTTTGTTGTTTATACATGTATATAATATTCAAATGTTATAAGTTTTTGGTTGTAAAAAAATATTATAAATGTAGCAATAGCTTATTCATTATACCTTTACTTTGTTTTTTAGTTGTGTGTATGTTATACATAATAATGGTTTTTCTTTTCTATCTTTTGTTTGTTTTCACCTTTATGGATAAGCACTGGCCAAAGGCTAGTAGAGGGCTATGTTAAACCTTGAAATGCTCCAGTTTCTAGATTTATAAACTTGTATTTTTATTTTTATTTTACTATTTTAACCTATCAAAGATAATTAATTTTGGAAATATAACTCGATAAGCATTAATTCCTCTTTTAAGTTTATTGTATTTCAAGAAATTGTGGGAGTGATGGAAATTAACATTGACATTGATTAGATCAATCCTCACAGCGACTGCAATATGGATTGATAATGTGGATTTCGGTGGAGTGAACGTCTCATGGAGGAATCAAGATGTCGATTTGAGTAAAAGTATGATCTAAATCAAAGATTGAAGATGCCAAAACTGGTGATACAGTTCAATAAGGCTTAAATCTATTGTTATCAAATCCTTTAATACCAAATCAATTCTAAAAATGATTAATTTTCCTATTATTGTAAATCCTCTTTAGTATAAATAAAAATATTAACTATGAATGAGGGTAATGAAAAAATCAAGAGGGAACCCACAAAAAATTAGATCTTCTTCCTTTTTATTAAAATTATTAAGAAAGATTGTTGACACTTTGTGGCAACTAATAAGCATAAATGTATGAACACTATGAAATTGTTGCATCATAGAGGCAGCAGAGTAGGGTCATAGATTAGGAGACATCTTCTTTGTGATCTTCTATGTTCATGATAAACTTATGTATTTTCAATTTGGTTTAATCAAATATTTTCATCTTTGAACTTAATGTTAGAAGTTAAGGTAATGTTTTTTTTTTTTAACTTATGAGTGATAGTCATAAGTGTGGAGTTTTCAATTGAACTTGGATATAATTGTTATTTGTTTTGATGATCTTTTTACATTTGGAACCTTTCCTCCATAGATATGACTCACAAGTTAGTAATAGATGAGGTGAAAATCTTAGAATGAAGTTAATTATTAAGGTAATTTAACATCAAACTTTAGCTAGCTCATCATAGCTACTATGGAAGAAAGAGTCTAATCAAATATACATATACAGTGAGCCCTTAATGGTCAAGAACATTACTTCAGATTGAAGGAACAAAGTCATTAGGACCAAGAATATTGAAATAGAATTATATTCACTTAGAAAATTTAGGTTCTAGAGAAAGAAAAAATTCAAAGAAAGGAAAAATGAGAACTGTATTTCAATGGGTCTTGCAATTCAAAAGGGGATGGAGCTAGAGTAGTCATAGGAAAAAATGATTCTTAAAAAACTTTCAAGCATATACATCTATCATTAATAAAGTTGAATACAAAGCCCTATGTATCAGAATTAGAAAATTTTTAGAAAAAGGGATTAAAAGAATTATAATTAAAGGAGATTTAATGCTTATTTGTAAATAGATTTAGGATGAATGTGCAATAAAAAGTTCATTCTCAAGGTCATATAAAAAACTTATCTATGATTTATAAGGCTAATTCAAGAAATATGAAATAAAACATATATGTGGAGAAAATAATTAGTTAGCAGATGAGCTAGCTATAAAAGCCTCAAAACTAAATTCAAAAAACTTTACTAAATTTAAAAAAGTTATGTTCAAAGTTGAAAATCAACCATCAATTCGAGATAACATAGAATACTTTCAAGTGTTTTAAGATGATGATCAACTACTTAGGTTCATGAGAAATAAAGTCAAATTTGAGAATAAATTTATGTTTGAAATAGTAGTTACATCATAGATAAGACAAAATTTTATTCCTAAGAAGATAGTTAATTATGAACATAAGCTCAATAAAAAGCTACTTAAGGGAATAGATGTCCAAAATCTAGAAGATCAGACTTATAAAATAGTAAACATTAGATCCATAGAGAAGCCAAAAATATTAAATATTACAAAAGGAAATGATCTAGTTTTTAGCTAAAAGTTGTTATCTTTATTAAAGAATTATTTGGATAATTTTGCATGGTCTTATGATGACCTTAGAATATTTAGACTCAATGTAATGACTCATAAGATTCCCTTAATCAAAGATTGAAACATAGTAACATAGAAGTAAAGGAAGTTTAACCCATCATTTGAACTAGCCATAGAAGCCAAAATATATCCTATCTAGTATTTAGTCTAGTTAGCTAATATTATACTTGTGAGGAAAAAGAATGGAGACATTAGGCTACGTGTTGATTTTAGAAATTTGAAATTTGAACGAAGCTTTAGAAATTGATAAATATTTGCTCCTTAGAATAGATGAAATATTAATTAAAGTTTCTAGGTGTCAAATATATTCTTTTCTAGATGATTTTTCAAGGTATGGTCAAGTTATGGTCAATAAAAATTACTAATATAAGATAAATTTTATTACAAATTAGGGAACTTTTGCTTAAAGAATAATGCCTTTTGGATTGTCAAATTTTGAAGCCACTTTTCAACAAGTTGTGGATATAGCTTTTAAAGGATTAATAGCAAAGTTTGGTTTAATTTATTTAGATGGCATTATTATTTACTTAAAGAAAAAAGAAGATCATATCGATAATCTATAATAGATTTTCAAGAGATGTTAACATTATGATATTTCTTTGAATCCTAAGAAGAGCATTTTTGGAGTAAATTTTGGAAGCTTGTTCCAATATATAATCTACTAGAAAGGTACAGAGATAGATAGTGCTAGGACCCAAGCTATTTAGAATGGTGAACACTCGACCAACAAAAAGGCACATAGATATTTTTTTGGGAAAATAAATTTCATCAAGAAATTCATACCAAGATTTACTAAGATCATCAAACATTTAATATGCATTCTCAAGAAGGATGTTCAAGTCAAAAAGATGCTTGAATTAGATAAAGCATTAGCAAAAATTAAAAAAGGCTATCTAAGAAGCTTCGTATTTAGCTAAACCTAAATTAAAAAAAGACTTCTAGCTATATGCTTTTGCTTTTATTGATTCAATTACTATAGTTTTAACTTAAAAAAAGGATGGCTAGGATGAGGCAATTGAATTCTTTAGTCAATAGCTTAAAGATTTTAAATTAAATTATTCAAGTTTGAAAAATAGGAATATGTCATTATTAAAGCACTAATGCATTTAAAATATTATTTAGAGAGCACTTTGATTCATGTCATGACAACAAAGCCTATTGTTAAGAAATTATTAACTCAAAATGAAATTAGGTTGAAAAGAGAAAATTGGATTGCTAAGCTTCAATGATTTAGATTTATGTTAGAATTATGCAAGATAGTAAAAGGAATGGGATTAGCCAAATTAATGGCCAAAGAGGCTGAAATTTTTGTATTAAATTTGCATAATGAAAATTGGTATGATGAAATTTTAGAGTTCTTTACTTCAAGGAAAGTCTTGAATAATTTGACTATGAGCCAAAGAAGAGATTTTCTTAAAAAGATAAATAAGTTCATAGTGGAAAATGGGATATTATATAGAAAGGATTGAAGAGCAATTTTGTTAGAATGTATTAAGAATGCTCAGATATGCTTATGCTAAACCAATTTCATGATCATGCAAACTTGTTTTATGATTTATCAACTCCACTATGAAACACATATTATTGGCCTAGCATGTATTAATATATTAGCTTTATGATTCAATGTTGTTTCAAATATCAAAGCCATTGACTAAAAATCAAGAAAGCTAGTACTCCGATAAAACTAGTAATTGCAAAAAGACCATTTTAGCAAAGGGAATTGGATTTTATTAGAATGATTACTCCTTCAAAATTTGGACATAGGTTTATAATTACAACTATAGATTATTTTACCAAGTGGGCAAAAGTGAAGGCTTTGAAGAAAATTTTAGCTTCAAATGTAAGTGATTTTGGTATGTCAAAGGTATTAGTGTCAAATAATGATCCTACATTTAAATCTAAAAAATTTATAAGATGGGCTTTTGTAAAATCTATATTTATATTTTCCTAATCAAATTACTATCCTCAAGGAAATGGATTAGTTAAATCTACAAATGAGAATCTTGTCTCTTATATTGAAAGATCAATGAAGGAAAGTTCAAGAAATTGGCATAACTACCTATATTTTACTTTATAGATAGATCATATATGCATTAAGAAATCCACTGCACCTTATCCTATAATCTAGTTTATGAAACAACTACAAGAATTACTAACTGAATCATAACATTAGCATCAAAGTTTGTATAGAATCCTAATGTCTCTACTTATCAAAAGAGAAGCTAAGATTGACAAAGCGAGAGATAATTTGTTGATAAATGCATCATAGATCAAAAGATGGTTAAATAAAAAAAGCTTTAAAAAGGGCATTCAGGGTGGATGATCTAGTATTACTTTTGAATACATGAAGAAGAAGTTATCATAATAAATTTATTGCCAAGTGAACAAGCCCATTTGTTATTAGGAAACAAGTGTTAGATACGTATAAGCTATTCATGATGGATGGAACTGAATTGAAGTTCTCATTAAATGTCATCTATCTCAAGCACTATGTTGGACAACCACCCAATACCAAATAGAACTATAGAAGATCATAGAATGTAAATATATAAATAGTGATTTACTTTGAAGTTAATAAATAGATTTAGTGGGAGTTTAATAAGCATCTAAGCTAGTTGTTATAGTGGCAGAAAATTTCCGAAAACCTAGGCTATATAATGAGGTATGGTTGATCCTCCATTAGCTAATAAAATCTTGTAATAAGAGCATTTTAGGAAAATGACAAAGATAAGGTCTTTCATACCTTATTTATCTAGATGTTATCATGAACATACCATGAGGGTCTACTATAAAGCTTTAAGTTGTGAAGCTTCATACAGTAGTCCCTATATGACATGGTTGGTAGATACATTTTCCTTCATGGAAGATGACCATTGCATTCATGGTCATGTTTGGAATAAGTACTATTAGTGTTTAGAAATCATGGAGCTAGAAAAAAATGACAAGAATTTGAACTAATTATATTTGTGAAAGGAATTCTTCATCTCACAAGCCACTAACCTACCAAGCCAAAAGAAGGGCTAAGAACTTGGCTTACATTTACATCAATTTGAAAGAAAGGAGGGAGAAACCTTCTTAGGTTAGTTTAAAAATGAGTTAGCTAGTGAAAGTAGTAGAATGGGCTATGGTTAGGAAGAATACTCTAAATTAAGAAATTAAAAAGGCTCTAAATCTAAAAGATGAGAAGATGGGTCAAGTCTTAACTAAAATCGAGTATGATAGAGCTTCCGAAAGGAAGGCACCAAGGAAGGTCACGGTGACTATTTTCTTTCCACCACTTAACTAGTTTTTGATAGCTAAAGTTAATAGTCATATGTATATATTCTACATAGCATTTAAGCTACATGGGATTCTTATACTTTCAAGCTTTAAGCTTGCTAGGATTTTTTTTCAAAAAAGGTTTTCTTTCCAAGATGTGATTCATAATTTCTTTAAATAGTTAGCCTACCTTGTACAAATTTTAGAAAGATTTTTAACCCTAAAAATCATCATTGTACATAACCATGAGAACATCATTGGATATTGATTCATTTGAATCACGAACATCTTCGTGTTTAAAGGGTTTTAAATAATGATCTTTTGAAGGAAAAAGGAGGGAAAGAAATGTTGTAACATTTCAATTGTTAATGGAGTAGTGCTTAAGCTAAAAGAATAAATTTCACTAACTACTAATGGTTACTAATGTTAAATAGAGCCATATATCCCAAAATAACTTGGGATTGTTTAATTAAAGAAGAAAAATATTAGGCCTTAATTGAGACTATGAGTTTTAAAAATTTAAAGCCAAGTTTTTTATAAGAGTTATAGCATGGATGAAGATTTAATACTTAAGTGCAACAATAGCTACATTCTTGAAATAGTGACAAAGGTTAAATTACTAGGTCTACTTCTATGTGCGATCCCCATAACTTTCAAAAACCAATTACTCTCATGATGAGATTGAGTTAAATTTGTTGCACCATGTTCATATGAAAAATGAGCCCTATGTAGAGAAAATTTCAACAAACATTTTAAGCAATCATGGTTTAATAAGGCCAAACAATCCCATAATATTATGCTTTGTCAATTACAAAAGCTTATGAAATTTCCAAGCAATTCAAAGGGTTAGGATTTTAGATTAAAATTAACACTATGTAAGATAGCTAAGCTAGCCATTAAAGATAGAGTTTACACGAGTTTAATTCACTCAGAAATGTGCTATATTTTATTTGTCTATAAGTTAAGATGAGCCTATCAAGAATGGAATCATAGAGTCTAAGGGATAGTTTTATGGGTTTGACATTAGTAGAAAAAGTTAAGCTTAGGAAAAAAACCATCATTTTAGAAAAAGGAGGCTCAAATCAAATCCAAAAATAGGATTTCATCAAGTATGTTTTCCATGTCAGCTCATAGAGAAAGCTCATAGAGCTAAAAATTGGCTCTATAAAATGGTTCTACCCAATTTAGCTTTGTGGGATTCAAGTATGTAGAAAAGGTTTTATCACATCAATTTATAGATCTAGTTTATGAAGCCGAAATTAAAACCTATAAATAAATCTGAAATTGGCTTTTTAAGTTAGCTTTAGAAAAAGACTAATGTATGTAGAGCCAAAATTTAGCCTCACTAACAAGCTTAAGTTTGTTTTTTCTATGTTGGTGCCAGAAAAAGGGTGTTTCTCATATACCTAAAATTTGACTCTACAAAGCAGCTATGAAACAAGCTCTACCATGTTAACCTTTTTCATGTAAGCCTCCTCATAGAGCTAGTTTGTAGAGCTATATTTCTACCCTATGAGCAAGCTCTATCATATCAATGCCTAGCCATGTTAGTAGAGCTTGGTTGCTTTACCATGTCATCATCTAGATGAAGATGCTCAAGGTTATGAGAAATAAAAAACCTTATTTGCCACATCAACATCTTTCATGTTAACCTTCTTGTAGAGCTAGTTTGTAAAATAAAATTTCCATTCTATGAGTCAGCTTTGCCACTCCAGCATATGGATGAAGATTCTCAAGTTTGTGGAAAATAAAAAAACTATTAAACTTTTGATTTGTTAAAACCTTAATGAGTGGTGAGGTACCCCTACATCCAACCATATGAATCACAAGCATTCACATGCAACCCAGTTGAATTTCGAAGACTGCAAGCACTTACGTACACAAAATTCTAGCCAGCAAAACCTCAGTTAGAGCGATCATTGTCTTTCCAACCTCACTTATGATATTCTAAAGTGATGATTGAGTGAGATTGAGGCAAATGATTTTTATAAGTGTTCTTTTTATCTTTAAAGTCTAATTCTTCTAGTGTAGGAAATTAAAGGCTATATAATTTTACAATTGCTATACTCTATCGCTTAACTATCCCTAGCATAAACAACTGATCCCATCCTCCATGCACATCCTGAGCATGTCCTAACCACTACTGGGTTATCAGAGGTTAGGCATCACTGGGTTGCCAAGTGTCAGATATATGTTCAAGATGGTCGTGCTTATGGTTCTCATAAACTATAAAAAGGACTATAACTGTAAAGTGATAATAATAAAAGCTTTTAGAATTATTAAAATATTAAAATACTAAAATATTTTAATGCTGAAGTAGTTTAATCCAAATGTTGTAAGGAATGTTCAAAAAGCTTGTCTTTATTATTGGTCACGCCAATGGGCTCAAGTACATTAGCACTCAAATAAAGAGCTGTACACTCTTCAAACTCCTGTTGCGGGTACTTGGGAAATATTCTAACTTTCACGAAGACAAACTACAAGAGCTTCACTACAACTTGAACAAAATATGCCATAAATGCGGTGGGTGCATGCATATGTATAGTAGAAAATGGACTTTGTGTTGACGAGGCCACGTCAATGCTTGGAAAGATGCATCAACGGGGTCATGTCAACGAGGCTTTGTCAATGGCCAGTTAATGCAGTGATGAAATGCTTCATCATACCCCCATGACTAAGTGAAAACTCATCCTCGAGTTACAATTTGGAAGGTATGAGGTGACTAGCGACACACATAGCAAAACATCTCAAGACATCTGCTAATGCTAACAATACACAAAGTGTCTTAGTGTACGGAATAAATTACAAAATTATGGTGTTCATGTATAAAAAAATGGAACACCTTGACAACAATGGATGAACAACCCTGCTGACATGCTAAAGTTGCTAAAGAAGATCATACAACTCTGTTTCGGGTGGCGGTGGTTCTGTTGGGCACTCATTAACTTCAGGTGCATGTGGTGGTTGAGGTGGTGGTTGTGGTTGTCCTATGGCTGTTGCAACTTCTGGAAGTAATTGGAAAGCCTCCAACAGAGTCCTCATTTTGTCTTCTTTACTTTTGGGATCATTCACAGTCCAAGTGGCTTCACCAATGTGTGCCAAAATAGGAACATCCCAAGGACATGGAAGTGCAGGGAAGAGCTCCTTTAAATTGATGAACCAGGCTTCAAACTATTTTCATTTGATGTTGAATGCTTGAACTAAGGCTTGCAATTATTGGTAGTCATCCATTCGTCATGCCAATTTCTTTGCAATAGAGTGTTGCCCTTCAAAGCGGGTGTGAAGAACTTTGAGTTCAGCATTTGCTGTTTCTAGCTTTTGCTTTGTCTTCTTATGCACCTTGAACTTGCCCTTGTATAACAAGTACGAGGTGGCCACTTGCTTCTCAAGGTCTGACTGTAGCCTCCTAGCTATAAGCATGGCTAGGTTTGCATAACGAAGGTTGGCTAGTTCCATGTATTTTGTCATTTCTTCAATTTGTAGCTCCTTGAGATAAATATCAGCTTGGTTGTAGGCATTTAATCCATCAAAGATGGGTTGCCACACCTCACCTCCTTCCTTGAGCTATTGGAGGGCTTAATTCATCTTAGCCTTTGCAACTTGGATTTCTTTTTCATTAATTTCTTTTTGCAACCCCACTTAGTCCTTGTAGTGATTTTTCACTCATTCAAACTTGAGGGCCTCATTCTTCCAAGTGATAATTTCAATGGTTGTCTTTTATCGCAAGGCTCAGAATTCCTCCATTGATAAATTACAATTTTTGGTAGCCAATCTTCTTAGATCGGTATTTACCCTAGCCAGCGCCTCTTACTATTGGTGGATAAAATCTTTCATTTGTTGGTTTTCAAGATCAACATTGCGCAAGAGATGAATCCAACATTCTCCTCGTGAACCTCTATCAAGTCCTTATTTAAATAATAAGAATGAGCTTCCACTAAGGACTTGTCGAAGGTCATTGACTCCCACTTATACTCAAATTTTTGGAGCTTGAGTTGAAGCTATTGAAGAGCTTCATCTATGGTGACTTTAGGGTTGCTTATCATCAGATCGGTAAGTTGGGCTCTCAGTTGAGCAACCTCCATAGCTAAGCATTGATTGTCTACCTGAATTGCTTCTAGTTTCCCCTATAGGATGAGGCACTTGCCCTTTGTTGAGATTAGCTTTGACTGGGTTGTAGTGATGTTGTCTAGAAGGTTGAAGACATCTGGAAGTAGTTGCCTAGTTCTCACCAATCGTTCCAAGAATTCTTCTTGTTGTGCTGCATTAACTTTACCACTCTAAGTACCTACAAACATATGCACATCTTTAAGCCCATGTACATCTGGTATAGTTGTAGGTGCATTGGGAGCCATGGAAATCATATCGGCAATCATTTCTACTACGACTTCCTATCCTTGGTGTTGCATTACCAAGATAGTTGCCCCTTGACCCTCCTCCAAATGCACCAAGAAAGTAGCAGCATTTCTTGAAATTTCTGGGAATAATTGTTGGGTCAATGACATTGTTACTTCTTGGGTGCTAGGATCTATTCTCGTGGACACTTGTGTGTGTGCGGCTGAAAGCATTGGCCTTGCCCTCTCTAACAGGCTCATAGATTAAGCCACTTACTCTAGATGGCTCAAGGTAGGGTGGTACACTAAAGGGTCTCCACCATCACTGGTTCTTGCCTATTGCTCTTGTTGGTGTAGGAACGACTGTCGGATCTTGCGTATGTGCTCTACGATTGTGCGCGAGTTTGACCCTATTGCTTGTGTGGACGGTGGAGGTGGTGGTTGCTCTTCCTCCATTCTTGTTATGGTAGGAATTTTATCTTTCATCATCTTGTTCCATGAGACAATTGGGGCATGTTGGAGTGTGTCATTGGCATATCATGTTATGCCTACCTGTTTGCATAGTTTTCTGATTAGGCAGGAAAAGGGCAAAGATCACCTTCCATGTTCATATTTTGCGAACCGTTTCTCAATTTCCAAGAAGAGTAACTATGGAAGGTTGATAGGGAATTTTTTACTTAAAGTAGCACATGCACAAGTAGAGAAGGTAGTGAATTTACTAGGACTTACCATTGGATTTAAGTGGTAAGATGCAATTTTAGAATAAACCCTTTCTACGGTGGTCAATGTGCCAAGATTCTTACTATCTACCCCATAGAATTTCTTGGTCCACTTTGATTTCACCTTGGGATCTACTTATTTTAAAATTTCTGCCACATCAGCCCTAGTCTCAGGTAACCCAAGGGCTTGTGGGATTGCCTCTGCAGAGTAAGACACATGGATATCTTTGATTCTTACTCGCAACCTTAGTTGCCAATTTGTCTAAAAGAGATAGGTTTCCCCCAAGTACCACTCACCATTGGACGTGATGATTGGCCACATGGAAGAATTCTATAGCTGTGTTCTGACTTCCTCTGGCACACTTTCTAGGAACAATCTAAATTTTAATTCTTGAAGGACTTTTTGTTGTAGCTCCTTCGGCTTAATAGCGTTAAGGCAGACCCTGGTCAAGGTGACCTCAAGCTGTGGCACTCTTGTTGGAGTCTCATCCCTATGCAATTATTTTATGGGGCACTATTCTTTGGGAATTTGATGAACAGATTCCACGTCAAGTTCCTCATAGAGAGGGCTAGTTGCATGAGATCCCTCTGTGTGCTCCTGAGGTTGCATGCCTTATTCCCATCTAGTTCTAGGTTGCTTCTCCTAAGGTTGTGATGGTCCTTCCTCCCTTGGACGTCTTTGTTTTGGTGCCATCTGCAATCACAACATAACCAAAAATTAAAATGTGTGTGTATTTCCCCAAAATGGTAATAAGATACCTTCTTATGATGGCTTGGCTATGACAATGACAAGTGTGTTGAGATTTGATTAACCCTAGGTGTTTTGATTACCCTTGGGTGCATTAAGTTTTGATTAACCCTAGGAAGCATTATATTGTTAGGTCTTGGGTTAGTCATATTGTCACATTATATAGAATCATGGGCCCCCATGACGTAGAACATACCTCTAGTAGCAAAAGAGTGAAAGAACAGGTAGATGTGGATGAGCGGTAGGTAGGATAGTTGCTCGAGAAGGAGAGTGGACACGGAAAACTTGAGAAACTCCCCTAGTGTTATGGGAAAATGGAAAAAATTCTAAAGCACAATGCAATTATATATAGTAGTTTGGGCATTGCGTCGATAAGGTAGTGTAAACATGGCCATGTAAATGTAGGTCATTGTGTATACGGGGCCATGTCAATGAAACTAGTTAGCTACGTTGACCATCGTTGACCGATGAAGGAAAGGCCTGAATCTATAAATTTTAGCATAAAACTAGAGTCATTAAGGGCTTAGAGACCTGAGGACATCATGAAATGAAGTGGAAGGGGTGTCGAGCACAAAATAAGAGTTGAATCTAGGAGAACATCATAAGATGGAGCTTGGGTGATGGAGACCCTCACGATGGGCAACATAGAAATCGTTTCCATATTAGATCAAAGGAGCAGGAGATTAACAAGTGAGACCAATGGATATGCAAGTGGGTTCTCCTCATAGCAGGCTTTAGCCTTGGTTGCCCTTGCACATCCTCAGCCTAGGAGTCCATTGGTCCCATAGTTAATTAATGGTTACTGAGGGTTAATACTTGTACCTCTAAGAACTAACCAAAGGATTTACAAGTACCAACAAACCAAGATACATAATCAAAACAAGAAACTGATAGTGAGGCAAGAAATGGAGAGCAATGGATGAGAGGGAGAGCATGTGGAATGGAGTGTTGAGGTCAAGATTGATATAGTCCCTTTGTGAAGTATATGGTTAAGTGACTTGATAAGAATCCATTCCAGGTCTGGACTAAGACTGACCATGGCCAGTGACGTCTTAGTGATGGACTAATACCAAACCACTAACTTAGGTCATACACATGCTTGTAGAGACCAAATCCCATTCCTTATATAGAAGGAAAGGGAAGTAGGAAGTGAGGAAGGGCCTTAGTTAGAGCGGACCATCAAATCTGGGTAACATGGCTTCCAAGTCCCATAACCAGTGCTTGTAGCCCATTATTTAATCCAAGGGATGTGCTTTGAATTCCAATTATTGTGTTTATTTTTTTTAAAATGGGAACCACACCATGCGAGGATAGATTGTTTGGTCCAAGGGGTGTGCTTTGAATTCCCATAGCTTTTTTATTTTTTATTTTGTTTTTTTCTTTTTTCAAATGGGAACCACACCATGTAAGGACATGCCAGCTTCCTATTATTCATGGCCATGGAATGAAAAGGGATCCCTGAGGGCAACAATGCATGAGAGATCATAGGGGGATACGTGGTCCACCATATCTCCTTGAAGTCACACCCTATTCCTTACCACTTGGATCCTTCCCAAATTCAAAATCCACTAAGGTGAAAGATTTATTGGAGTTGATTAATGGAAAAGTTATTGTACTTCTCTTGATCCCGAGACACCATAGAAAAGTGTGAGTGGTTGGATGTCATGGACTCACTGCTTGTTGCATGAAATAAAGTGTAACTTAGTTTCCTAAAATCAAAATTCTAAGGTAAGAACTAGATATTATAGGTAACCCATAATAAGCACACCCATATTGGGTGCAACCATCACACCATCACATCCTGTGGCAATAAGACAACTTTATTAGCAAAAATAAATAGAGGGAAATAACTAAAATTAAATGGAATAGATCAACTAAAGGTGAAATATATTTATATATAAAAAAGAGAAAGAGTAGGTAAGAAATGTTAAATGTATGAACGATGGTGTAAAACAAAAATGTGTAAAACAAAAAATAAAGAAAAGACCTGAGAGGCTAGGAAAACTATTTTAGTATGAGTAGCAATCTCTCTCATGACTAAGCTTGGAGGAGGAGATTCGAAAGATGGAACATGGTTGACCATTTGACGAAATGGTAGCAACATTGGTTTGGTGTAGTTCATGGAAGGGTTTCAATTATTGTATGTTGACCAACTATGTTTTTGTTGGGTCTTCAGGTTTGTGTATGAGTAGGGCCTTGGATGGAAAGGTCTTAGAAACAATATAAGGTCCCTCCCATAGTGTTTGAAATTTGGTCTGTTCTGGCACATGTGTGGGGTTCCAATAGAGAACCTTATCTCCATGTTGAAAGGTTACCTTCTAAATCCTAAGGTTATGACATTGTTTGTTATATGCCTTATGCACCTCATTTGATGATAGGGCTACTAACCAATTCTCATCTAGCACATTCAATTTGATGAGCCGTTCTTATTGTGTTAGGGATAAGTCAAGACTTCATTCACTTGTAGTGGATAGTGTTCAGAGTTCTACCTGAATTGGGAGCATTGGTAGTTTTCTATACACCAACTTGTAAGGGGAGTAGCCTATAGGAAGTTTCTAGGTTGAGCGGTAGGCCCAGAGGACATCATTAAGTTTTGTGCTCCAATCCCTCCTATATTTGGTAATCGTTCTAGTTAGGATTTTTGTAATCTCTTGGTTTGTGACTTCAGCTTGCCCATTGGCTTAGGGGTGATAGGGTGTTGTTAGTTTATGTTCTACTCCCAAATGCTGCATGAGCTTATGAAAGGTAGTGCCGATAAAGTGAGTTCCATTATTTGAAATGAGTGCATGTAACACTCCAAACTTGTTCATGATTTGTTGTTGAACAAACTGTGTGGCTGTGGTTGAGGAATAGTTGTTGATGGCTACCACCTTTACCCACTTGATGCAGTAGTCTACCGCAACAATGATGTACACCTTCCCATTTGACATGGGTGTGATGGAGCCCATGAAGTTGATGCCCCAAATGTTGAAGGGTTTGAGTGGCTGAATCTACTATTGAGGTCCCTCCATTCTTGTCATCATCCAACCATCTCTTTGACATTGATCACAGGAGTAGATGAACCATTGAGCATCTTTGAAGAGTGTAGGCCAGTAGTATCCTGTGAGTAGGATCTTAATGGTTGTGCCCCTTCCTGCATAATGGCCCCCACAAGGGCACTTATGAGCATCTTAGAGAATGCATAATTGATCTGCATCAGGGATGCACCATTGAACCAAGCCATTCACACACACCTTGTAAAGGTGTCCATTAATTTCCATGAAGTGCTTGGCTCTGTGAATAAATTGTTGATTCTTTCAATGATCCAACTCCTTTGGTAGCTCTTGTGTAAGAAGATAGGTAAGGATGTCATTAAACCAATTCACTTCTATGGGAGCCTCCTTTGCAACTGCTACAACAAAGAGGAGTTCATGTGGAAACTGGTTAGAGAGTGGGCTCTCCTCCTCTGTGCTATTTCATCGTAACTGAGACAAGTGATCGACCACCACATTCTCAATTACCTTTTTGTCTACCATAGTAAGATTGAATTCTTGAAGGATCACGAGCCACCATATGATATGAGGACTCACTGTTGGTTTATTCATAAGGAATTGAATGGCACTGTGGTCCGTATGCACAAACACCTTGTATCTGAGCACATAGTGGTGAAACTTTTCCAAGGTGAATACCACTATCATTAACTCCTTTTTGGTGGTGGTGTAATATAGCTGAGCACCCACAATACTACATCTTGCACAATGGATGTAATATGGGTGCTTTTGATCATCCAATTATGTGAGCATGGCTCCCAATGCATAATTAGATGCATCCCTCATGATGTGAAATAGTTTGGACCAATCAAGGGCTCATAGAATTGGAGTCTCTATAAGTTTTTACTTTAGCATTTGGAATGTAGATAGATATACATTCCCTAGTCCAAACAAATGGGGCATCTTTCTTGGTCAGCTCCACCAATAGCTTGGCAATCTTTGAAAAGTTCTCGATGAAGTGCTGATAGTAACCAGTGTGTCCAAGGAACAACTGGACATCCCTTACAGTTTCTAGCTGACTGGCAATTCCTTGGATAACCTTGATTTTCTCAGGATCCACTCTAATCCCTGCTTGTGAAATTCGATGCCCCAAAACAATGCCTTCTTGGACCATTAGATGGCTCTTTTGCCAGTTGAGTTGTAAGTTAGTTCTTACACATTACTTCAAAACCTGCTCAAGGTGGTCTAGGATTGCTTGAATGTTACCCCATAGGTGGAGAATTCATCCATAAAAACTTCTACACCATTGTTGATTTGCTGCTAGAAGATGCTAAGGACAATGCATTGGAAGGTTATGGGTGCGTTACACAGGCCAAAGGGAATCTTCCTATATGCGAAAGTCCCTTAAGGACTCATAAATGTTGTCTTGGCTTGGTCGTTTGGCACAATCTAGATTTAGTTATAGCCATTATAACCATCTACGAAGCTATAATAATAATGCCCCAAAATGGTATCCAACACCTGGTCCACAAATGGAAGTGGGAAATGATCCTTAAAGGTTGCTATATTTAGTAATCGAAAATTGATACAAACTCTCCATTTGTGATCCTTTTTTGGCACAATAATAAGTGGGTTGATCCACTCGCTATCTACAATTGGGTAGATGAATCCCACCTTCAACAATTGCTCAATGTCATCTTTGACAATCTATTTAAGTTTGGTAGTCAATCATCTTTGTGGTTGTCATCGTGGCTTCATGGAAGGGTCGATATAGATTTGATGTTGGCATACCCTTGGATCAATCACCATTAACTTAGGATATGACTATGCCAAGGCAGTCAACCACTTGTTCACCATCCTTAGAAACTTCTTCTTTTTCTCAGGAGCAAGAGTGGCATTGATTATTATCGGCTTACCATTTTGCAAGAATGCATATTCCAGATTGACCGGTAAGGGCTTTAGTTCTAGGGGCTCTTGTTTAAAGCTTTCAAGGAACTACAGCTTTCCCCAATTGGTAGCATCATTAGTAGTGGAAAGTTGCTGATGGACCTGTTCTAGTTCATCTATGCTCCCCATATAGGTACATACTAGGCTCTTAGAGGGTTCCATGCATAGGGTGCCACTATTAGAATCAGATGTCAGCCACTGGGTGCCTTCTTAATTAGTGGCTATTGTGTATAGGCATCATTGAATTTGTGATTCTTTGGCACACCGACTACACATTTGAATGGATGTCCACTCAACAGAACAAAGTTACTACACATAGTTTCACCTGAAGTCATTGTACACGATGCATGGGACATGCTTCTTCTCAATCGTCCCAAAGGAATTTTCTTTGGAAATTTCAAGGAAGAGATGCTGGACCCCAAATGTGCATCCACCATGCTGAGCCATGCTCTTTACATTATAATTAGGAATTCCCCCTTGTAGTTATCAACCTAGATCACCAAGAAATCAGTAGGGTAGGACCAGCCACAAGCAATGGTCACAATATCTTCTACCAATCCCAAGGGAACGGTAATGGATTGGTCTGCTAACTTAAGCCAAATGTTGCTCTCCTTCAACGAGGATAGGTTCTAAGTCTTATACATATCATGTGAAATTAGGTTGATACTTGACCCTAAATCTAAAAGAGCTTTGCATGGCTAGTTCCTTGCTACCTGAAGGTATATGAGGGGGCTTCTTGGATCAGCCAATTTTCAAGGAAAATGACCCACCTTAATCTAATCCATCACAGTATGTGTTAACATGATAGTTTGCACATTGGAAGGTGTTTGGTTCGAAGGTTGCTCAAATGATTGAGTGTCAGAGGTAGTTGGAGATGTAAGGGCATTGGCCACAAATGAGTGTGATGGTGTGTTTAGGTTATTAAGCTAAAAAAAGAACATTTCCATGATTTTGATTTTAACTCGCTCAGCTAGGGAGTTGGTTGTAGATTGATGACCCTTGTGGCATTATGTTGCTGTGGCTATGGAGGTATTTCTCCCTCCATGGGCGGAGTGGAAGGTAGCTGAGTTGAGGGCTAATGGATAGGTATGGTAGAAGGAGGTGGTGGAGGATAGTGCAGATGTGGGTTTTTCCCCTTAGGTGACAAAGATTGGGCCCAAAAGTATTTTGGAGGGTAGTAATGATTTTGGAAGGTTGCATGACTAGAAGAGTCCTGTGGGAAGATTAGCTACTAAACGTAGTACCCATAAGGGTCTAGCTACTAGTAAGGGTATTGCTGCCTTGGGAGTGGCATCCCCCATGACTATGGGTGTTGCCATTATTGGTAGTGCTCATACGATTATAGCAGAGCCCCACTTGGATAATATCCCTGTTGTTGGTGGAACTGCCTAGAATTGCCTTGGGGGTAAGGCAATCTCTAGAGTATTTTCCTTTTTGCTAAGTAAGGGTTTAGGGTGTACACTGTAGATTCTTATAGATGTGACACCATGGGGCAACATCCCTTAGGATGTTCATACTGGCATATGTCACATCCATCATCTTCCTTAGTGTCTAAGTTCACCACTTATTCTACTGTAGCAACCTTACCCTTACCTTTGTGATAGGCATGTTCAACCTCTTTTCTCTTTTGTCGATCCTGATCATTACTCTATTCTTTAGATTCTTCGACAATTTTTAGAACACTTTGGAATTTTTTATTCAAAGAATCCCACATCTTATCAACCTTGGCCGAAATTTTAGAAGTGATCTTTTGTATGGGTAAATTTTTCCCATTCACCACTGCATCCAGAGATGAATCCTCCTCATCTTCACAAAATCAAACCTCTCTCTTCTAGATGGAAGGGTCTCGATTATATTCCTCTACATTTTCTCATTTTGGTAGTTCTCCCTCTTCCTTGGCTACTTGCTTAATTAATCATTGAAGCTGATGAGCCTTTAACTCTGATAGCCATCCTTGAGCGTAGATGCCAAGAGTCCTTCTTGTTTCAAAATAGAACCCATCTATGACATGGCAGAGCTACTCCAGCTAAGAGTAGCTATGAGTAGGGCATCAGTGCAACAATGAGTAATATCTACTCATGGCTACATCTCAGGGCTCATGGCTACCTTGTTTCCACCTCTAGATTTTTCATCTCAAATTAGACACCCTGGAGTAAGTTTGGTATTTGTCATTGAAGAGCTCCAGTATCATATTTCATCACTTGATTGATTCTAGCTCCAAAGACCAGTACTATCTTTTTACCTCCTTAATGAGTGTTCAGGGGAATAGCTTGAGTTTCTGCCATTCATTTTCAATATTATGTAGGATGCAGGAATCATGAAATGCTTGTAAGTGAGTCTACAGATCACAGTTATATCCCCCTTCAAACTTGGGAATGTTGTTCATATCAAGGCATTTGATTTGACTATCCCACAAATTCCTGGTAGGTATGTGAACTACCTCTGCTATGTTGAGCATGATTTGAGTGGCAACTAGTGGTTCATCAAAGTTATGATCCTAATGATGGCCATGGTATCTGTGATGGTCTCTGCTAACTCTCCTTTCATGACGGTGATCCTCCCGTGACCACTCACACTCTCAGTCACATTGTCCTCATTGGCCTCTTCAATCATCATCATCATGATCCCTCCTACAATAGTTGTGGTTAGATTTAGAACCTAATGAAGCTAAGGTGGAAAGAGGGGAATGAGCAGAGGGGGAGGGACTGTCACCCCCACTATGTCAATCACCTCCTCTTCCATGACGATGGCCTTGACCATCATGTCCATCTTCACCTTTGCCATGATCTCCTTTGGGAGATCCCTCAGCATCCTAGAACTCCTGGTCACTTGAACCTCTATTTTGTATGATGGATCAGATGTTTTGATGTAGGGGTAGAGATGTAGAAGAATGGGAACCACAAGGGACAGGTCCCTCATCATCGTGTTGGGCTGGTAGAGACAAAGGGTTATTGGACCATTTGCCCTTTACTTGTTCATGGTGTTTGGCCTACAACAGGTCCTACTTACACTATGCCCCATTCGGATGATAGTCCCGATAATTGTGATCCTCCATCATGTACTTCTTAACTCAGTCTTGAGTGGCCAATTTGGTGAGAGTTTGGAGTAGCATTCCAGGAATCGATTGATCAAGGGGTAATATAATGTTGCCCTCCATTGCCTATCATCGTATCTACTCATCCTTATGCAAGATGAAGGTGAATTTGGGTATATACTCATTTGAATGAGTATATATCACCTGACATTCCTAGGGTACTTGTGGGTTGGATTTGTCTCACTCGTGAGAAGAAGACATATTAGTGTTAAACAAAAAATAACTTGGTGTGCCTTACCCTTACCTAAGTTGCCTAGTGTTAGTAGATTTTAATATAATGGGTCTGTTCCAATAGGGTAAGTGATGAACTTGCTAAGGCTAGATAGTGCATGAAAGACTAACAGTCCCTAGCAATGGTGCCAATGATGAGCGATGAGTTACCCCTATGCCCAACCATACAAATCATGAGCGTTCACGTGCAACTCGGTTGAATTTCAAAGACTACAAGCACTTATGTACATAGAATTCTAGCTAGCAAAACCTCAGTTGGAGTAGTCATTATCTTCCCAACCTCACTTATGATATTCTAAAGAGATGGTTGAGTGAGATTGAGGCAAATGATTTTTATAAGTGTTCTTTTTATCTTTAAAGTCTAATTCTTCTAGTGTAGGAAATGAAAGGCTATATAATTTTATGATTGCTCTACTCTATTGGTTAACTATCCCTAGCATAAACAACCGATCCCATGCTCCATGCACAACTTGAGCATGTCCTAACCACTACCGGGTTACCAGATGTTAGGTGTCACTAGGTTGCCAAGTGTTAGATATAAGTTCAAGATAGTTGTGCTTATGGTTTTCATAAACTCTAAAAAGGACTATAACTCTAAAGCAATAATAATAAAAGCTTTTAGAATTATTAAAACATTAAAATGTTAAAATATTTTAATGCTTAAGTAGTTTAATCCAAGTGCTTCAAGGAATGTTCAAAAAGCTCGTCTTGATTACCGGTTATGCCAATGGGCTTAGGTACATTAGCACTCGAATAAAGAGCCATACACTTCAAACTCCTGCTGTGGACACTTGGGAAATATTCTAACTTTCACAGAGAAAAACTACAAGAGCTTCGCTACCACCTAAACAAAAGGTGCCATAAATGTGGTAGGTGCATGCACATTTATAGCAAAAAATGGACGCTACATTGACGAGGCCATGTCAATGCTTGGAAAGATGCATCGATGGGATCATGTCGATGGGGTCATGTCAATGCAGCCATGTTAACGAGGATTTGTTGACGTGGCCTAGTCGACACAGTGACTAGATGCTTCATCAAACCTTAAGGAAAATAAAGAACAAGGATGTTTGTGTGATTGTTGTGTTTATAAGACAAGAACATGGAGATCATAAGGAGTGTCCAAGAAATGACATCTACAAAGAGATGTGAAAGTGGAGACTAGAAGGACTTAAGTAGGAGTAAGGACAAAGATGAAGACTATAGAAAAATGAAGAAGTTTCCAAAAACATGGATGAGCCAAATCAATGAAAGGAAGCCTCAAGAAGAAGAGTTTGAAAAATAAGAATATGTCTACAAGAAGTATAAGACATCTTGGTTGAAGTACAAAAGAACTAGAGAAGACATCTTGGAAAAATAGTAGATTTCTATCATTAGGATAAGACATGTACATGTAGACATCTCCTAGAAGACATCTCGCTTGGGTATGAGACGTCTACCTTGAATTTAGGTCTAAATAGTGAGACATCCCAATCTCGAAGAAGACATCTCCCCTAGCCATCAAATAGTCATTGCATTAATTCTGAGGAAGCATCAAGTCTATAAGAAGAATTCATTCTCTTGAGGAATGTGCAAGTTTTAATGTGCAAGAAAGTGTTAACATCAAGTAATCCTTATGCATATTATTTTATTATACTTATGTGCTTCATTGTACTCTCTATTGTACTATTGTAGTGATCAATTATGCTAGACCTCAAAGTGCAAGGACTAGCAAATTAGTTGCATCCTTTCCTTGTAATTTTTGCTTCTCTTTTGTTGCCTTGTGAGGTTGATGTACTTCTTGTGAGAAGGCATCATCCTTAAGCTTGTTGGGATCTTATAGGATTGAGTGTTGGTGTAACATCACAATACTCTAGAGCAGAGTTTAATTTGTAAAGGTTGTGGGATCCTGGAAACAATATTCTAAGCTTGTTGGGACATTGTAAGGTTGAGTGGATTCATGGTGTTGAATCACTCTAGAGCAAAGCTTAGAGCTTGTCGAGGGTGTGGTATCCTTCAAACCACATTTTGAGGGAAACAAAGTTTGGAGGTGTGCAAGTGATCTACCATTTGAGTGTGGAGTACCCAAGTTGGGGAACCATGTAAATTTGATGTGTAAAATTATATTATTGAATTTTTGATTTGGGAAAATTATTCATCCCTTCCCTTCTATGTTCTATGATCCTCAAGTGGTATCAGATCCTAGTACTCTTGCTTCTTCATCAACTAGTTCTACATCATCTTCAAGAATGAATAATGGAGGGAACCTTGTACAAAAATACATCCATGTCCAATGGATTTGAATTCACCTATTAGAAAGTGAGGATGTAGGACTTCTTTGAATATATGGATTTTGAACTCTAGGAATCCATTCTTGAAAGCTACACTCCACCTGTGAATAACACAATAGAAGCCATCAAGCCTCAATAAAAATGGAGTCAAGAATAAAAGGATAAGTTCATGTTTGACTCTAAAGCAAAAAATTTTTTATATTGTGTTTTAAATAAATCAGAGTTTAATAGGGTAGCAAGATGTAGAATGGCCAACAAAATTTGGCAAACATTAGAGGAAATTTATGAAGGAACATCTATGGTTAAGTAATCTAAATTATTATTTCTGCAAAGTGAGTATGATAAGCTCAAGATGAAAGGAGAGAAAATAAAAGACTATTTTTATAGAACAAATGATCATGTTGTGGCCATTAGAGGTACTTGTAAAGATTTTCTAGAAAGTGATGTTATTATAAAAATGATTAGGACACTACAACTAGAATTTAGGCTAAATGTAACAATGATGGTCGAAATTGGGGTTTTTTCAAAACTCAAATTTGAAGAGCTTAAAAGTGCTCTCATTACTTATGAAATGAATGTCATAAGTAAAGGAGGCATTCATGAGAGGTAGCCCATTACCCTTAAATCATTAACCAAGGAAAAGGATCCTAATGAGCCAGATGTGGACAATGAAGAGCATTTAGCCATTCTCTCAGGAAAGCTACAAAGACTCATAACAAAGAGGGATCAAAGCTTCAATTAGTAGAGATCTAATCCATTCAAAGATAAAGAGAGGTAAAAATTTTTCAAATTTTACTTTTGGTTATTCTTCTATAGAATGTTGGATTTCTGATGGAAGAGGCCATATGACCTCCAAATGTCCTAATAGTGGTAGGGTAAAACAAAAGAACAGATCAAACAAAGAGATGAAAAAGATCAACTTTTACACATGTTGGGATGATGAGGATCAAAGTGAAGAAGAGATGGAGGATGATGTAAAAGATTCACTTCTCACCTGTTCGCTTTGACAAATGATGATGCTGACTCCTCGGATGATGAATTGAATGAGAAGAAAAGGTTTGATTTATTCTTATTTAATATATTATTATCTTTTCAAAATCTCTACAATAAGTGGAATAAGAAAGTTAAGACAAAGAATCATGAGATCTCTCTATTGAATTCAACAATTTTCAATCTTACAAAGAACTCTCAAACCAAAGGGCTAAGAATAAAAAACTAACGTTGTCTTATGATCAAGCTAAAGTGGAAATTGCAAATGTCAAACCTATGAATGAAAGGCTAGTGAAGGAAAAAGAATCCCTTCAGATGGTTTTAGGGTAAGGAAAATGTCCACATGATAAGAGTAGGATTGAATTTTATACAAAAAGTAAATCATCTTCACCATCCCTATCTTAGTTGAACGCTATACCAAGGAACAATGCCACTACATCAAAAATAGAAGAAGCTCCTATTCATTAAGAGGATCTTAAAACATTTGATAATATGCTCACTCTTACTATCATAGAAGGATTAGATGTTATTATTGTCATAAATTTGGGCATAAACAATGGGAATGCAATTTAAAGTATTATCATATGAATAGCTAGACATTTATAGGACTCCTTGGTCTTATCAAAATGCACTAAGAAAGGAATTTATGCAAGACCATAGGAAAGGTTGGACAACAACTCAAAAGAACAAGGGGGTTAAGAAAGAATGGAGACTCAAAAGGAAGGAAGAAGAGAATGAGGGAACTCTCATGAAAAAATTTGTGATAGGAAGTCAAGCCTTGGAGACTAAGGAAGTTTGCAGAAGATGAAAAACCTCAAAAGAGGAATTTCATTCCTTAGCTTTATAAGTACCTTCACTCTCCTCAATAAGAGAGGTAGGTAGAGGCAAGATTTTAAATTAATAATAAGTACTTATAAGACTATAGACCATGGTAGCCTATCAAAATCCCCATCCTATTGGGAATCATCTAGAGGAGATGTTTACCTAAAGACATCTTCTAAGATACGTTTACTTTTGGCAAGTGATGTGTATTGTAAGAAGAAGATGTCTACTTGTCTATTTTCTCAACATAACCAAGACGTCTACTATGTATGAAAGACTTCTACTTGACATTTTAATCATAGTATAGACATCTCATTTTGTGGAAAGACATCTTATTTCTCATCAAAAAGACTTGGTAGTCATGGCTATAAAAGATTTGAAACATTGGTAGCCATCCAAGAAGTTATCTAGAGTAAGTTGCAACAGTGCACTAACCACTTACATGCCTCAATTCCAAAGCTCTAGCACCTAACATTAGTTTGAGGTAGCCTAATCCACTAATATCATCTATGAGTGCTCTCTCTCTTTTTTGTTGTATAGGCAGGAGACTTTGATGAGTTATTTTCAAGCTCTAAACTAGGCTGAGTTTATTACAATGAATTTCTTGGTCCTTGAAATATTAATTAGGGAATTTTATTATAACATTGTAATTTCCAATGCTATTGTTGGGGTTTTTACTTCCATGGTTTTGGATTTGGTTATTGAGATGTCTTCCCAAGTTGTGAATGAACTTCTTGAAATTTCCAATGTTGATGTGTTTTGAGTTACCATTACTTCCATGAATGATATTTACATTAATGGTATAATACCCGTCACACATGATGAGTTTTGTGATACCCTATTTGATGACTCTATATCTTTTGGTAGAGGCAAGATTGAAAAAAATAGGATGGCTCCTAATGCTTCCAGTTTGTTTCTTATTATCTTGTACAATATCATTATGAAATGGAGAAGCTACAGCTATTTGTTGCCACCCCAAGATTTTGTGCTTTATTACCTCCTCATAGGATAGTTACTTGATTTGGGGCATACTCTCTACTAGGAAATCCTAAGTATGTATGCCAAGGAGAGAATTCTTGGACACCCTTATCTCATCAGTTGGTTGATTTGTTAGAGGGGTGTACCTATTCTTGAGATGCCTTTGTTCAAAGGCAAGAAAAGCCTCAATGAGTATGCTGAGAAGAGAAGTCTTTCTCATGTAGTAGAAGCTAGACCTACCACCAGGCCACCTCCATTGAAAAATAAGAAGAAATTTTCATCATCATCCAGGGCCTCTCTTCAGTTGAGTAGGTCCAAATATACTGGGGCTTTACTCAAGCCATCCCTAAAGAATCCCCTTCAACCATTTTCTCATGCTATTGGGATGCTTGGGAGGAATCAATGTTACTTCCATAAGAGAATGGATGTAGTTGGTGTACTTATTCCTCTAGATGGACAATTGTTTATGGAGGTCTCTACTCCTCTTATCTCTAATAGTGAAAAGGATATTCCTACTCTATTGAGGCACTATGTAGTAGCTAGACCTTCTCATGCATATGACTTTGGGATGGAGTCCAATTTTGAGCCTGACACACCATTGACTCATGTCTAGGAGGAGTATCATGTTCCTACATAACTTGAGCATCATGATCCTACACTGCTAGAGCATCATGTTCCACCCACAAGTGATGCTCCTAGGTCCTTTACATGGTAGGCTGTGAAGAGCATCTTTAAGACCACATCCCAATGGTTACCTATTGATGTTTCCTATCAAAGGAGGGAAGTTTCCTCATCTTCTTAGCACTAGCTTCATCTTGGTTTTGAGTGAAGGTTCATTCCTGAAGGATCCTTGTTTAGAAGATAACATCTTCAGATGAGGATGAGTAATATTTAAGCAGTCCTAGCACTAACAGTGATGACGATGAGGAGGAGACTTATCATCCATCTAGAGTAGCAATTACTTAAGATGCTGATTCTAATATTGTGACCAAGATTAGTGGATAGAGTCCGTAGATGTTCCACCCACAAGTGATGCTCCTAGATCCTTTACAAAGTAGGCTATGAAGAGCATCTTTAAGACCACATCCCAATGGTTACCTATTGATGTTTCCTATCAAAGGAGGGAAGTTTCCTCATCTTCTCAGCACTAGCTTCATCTTGGTTTCGAGTGAAGGTTCATTCCTGAAGGATCCTTGTATAGAAGATAGCATCTTCAGATGAGGATGAGTAATATTTAAGCAGTCCTAGCACTAACAGTGATGACGATGAGGAGGAGACTTAACATCCATCTAGAGTAGCAATTACTTAAGATGATGATTCTAATATTGTGACCAAGATTAGTGGATAGAGTCCTTAGATGTTTTTTTTCTCTCTTTCCTTTTTGTTGATGTCTAAAAAAGAGGGAAATTTTGAAGATGTTGATGTTCAAATATGTATTTTTTTGGATATACACGTATGTGATTTTTGTATATGATGTGGTAGTTATATGGATAATTGATAGTTGTATGGATAGTTGTATTGATAGGTATATGATATAGATTGATGGTGTTTTTTTTGGTTATCTTTATGTAGTGCACTTCTTGAAGATAGGTTTTACTTTTGCATCATGTCATATTTGATATCATTCTTCTCTGTGCCTTTGAACCATCTTGAACCTTAGAGCCTTATCCTAGTCCTTGGTTGCTATTGGACATTATATGTCTTGACATGTTAATATTATTTTTTAGTATTTATTGGTTTATCATCTAATCCATTTTCTTATGTTTTGGACATCACCAAAAAGGGGGGATTTTTGACCTTTTGGTATGTCAAAACCTTAAGGAAAATGAAGAACAAAGATGTTTGTGTGATTGTTATGTTTATAGGACAAGAACATGGAGACCATAAGGAGAGTCCAAGAAATGACATCTACAAAGAGATGTCAAAGTGAAGACTACAAGAACTTATGTGGAAGCAAGGAAAAAATGAAGACTATAGCAAAATGAAGAATTTTCCAAAATCAGGAATGAGCCAAATCAATGAAAGGAAACCTTGAGAAGAAAATTCCAAAAACTGAGAAGATGTCTACAAGAAGTAGAAGATGTATTGGTTAAAGTAGAGAAGAACCAGAGGAGATGTCTTAGAAAAATAGTAGATGTCTATCATCAGGAGAAGAAGTATACATGTAGATTTCTCCTAGAAGACAACTCCCTTGGATATGAGATGTCTACCTTGAATTCAGGTTTAAATAGTGAGATGTCCCAATCTCAAAGAAGACATCTCCCCTAGTCATTAAATAGTCATTGCATAAATTCCAAAGTGAGTTTGGAAACATCAAAGCTATAAGAAGACTTCATTCTCTTGGTGAATGTGCAAGTTTTAATCTGCAAGAAAGTGTCAACATCAAGAAATCATTGTGCATATTATTCTATTGTATTTGTGTGCTTCATTGTACTATCTATTATACTATTGGTGTGATCAATTGTGCTATACCTCAAAGTACAAGGACCAAAAAATTAGTTGCATCCTTTCCTTGTAATTTTTTCTTCTCTTTTATTATCTAGTGGGGTTAATGTGCTTGTTGCAAGAAGGCATAATCCTTGAGCTTGTTGGGATCCTACGGGATTGAGTGTTGGTGTAGCATCATAACACTCTAGAGTGGAGCTCAAGTTATAAAAGTTGTGGGGATCATAGAAACCACATTCTAAGCTTATTGGAACCTTGTAGGGTTGAGTGGATTCATGGCATCAAATCACTTTGGAGTGGAGCTTAGAGCTTGTCTAGGGTATGGTACCCTTGAAACCAAATTTTGAGAGAAATAAAGTCTAGAGGTATGCAAGCAATCTACCCTTCCAATGTGGAGCACCCAAGTTGGGAAACCACGTAAATTTGGTGTGTGATTTGTATTAACAAATTTTTAATTTGGAAACTTATTCTTCCCACCCTTGTAAGTTCTATGATCCTCAAAAACTTCATCTATCATGTTAGCAAAGCTAAACATGCATCTAACACATCAACCTCCTTGTAGAGCTAGTTTGTAGAGTAAGATTTCTATTCTATGAGAGAGCTTTGCCATGTTAGCTCACTCATAGAGCTTGTTCATAAAATCAAATTTCTATTTTACAAGAAAATGTCTTATCAGCTCTACCACATTAGCTCACTTGTAGAGTCAGTTCATAGAACCAAATTTTTGTTCTATGAAGAAGCTTAACATGATTCTACAAGCCACCCCATCACAAAATATTGAAAAAAGATTGTATGTAGAGCTAGCATTCATCTCTACAAAGTATGTACAAAAGAGATCTACCATGCCAACTTTAGGGAAAATACATTGCTCATAGAAATAAAGGTTAGCTCTATTAACAAATGTTGAAATGGTTGTATCACGTTAGCTCGTAAAATTAGTTTATAAGGTTGGAATTCCACTGTATGAAGAAGCTTTAAGTTAGCTCCACCATGTCAAATTTTCAAAAGAATGAATTTGTAGAACCAAGAATTGGTTCTATGATTAGCTTAACTTTCAACTTTATGAGCTAAGTCATCTCTAGAGATCTATATCATCACATCAACTCCTAAGAAGAACAAGTCTGTTGAACTAAAATTTAGCTCTACAAAGCTTTTTTTTAGCTTTACCACATTAGCATTCACATGTCAACTCTTCAATAGAATAAATTTGTACAATTAAGAATCAATTCTATAACAAGCTCATCTTTTCGTTCTACAAATCACATGAGCATCTGTCACATAAGCTCTTAAGTTAGCATATGCTCATAGAATTGAAATTTGGAGAACTCTAGAATCATTCTTTCACATCAAACTTCACCTTGAGCCCATAAATGTACATAATTTTAATTTAATGTAAATGTGCATTGAAATTGCAATACAACTCAGCATATTATAAAGGATCTGATACAAGGAGGATAAAAAATTATTCTACAAAATTAACATTAGAAGAAGCTTTTAATAAAGTAGCTTAAGGAAATTACAGCTCATGAAAAGAACCAATTCAAACAACCTATCTAAAGAATAGAGGATGGATTTCAATAATAAAGAAAAGAAAATAGTGCTAAGGATAGTGCAAAGCTACCATCAAAGCATGAAGTCATCATTAAAGCTCAAAGTAATAAATTTAGAAAACAAGCCCTATTTAGCAAATGGATAGAAAGGTGTAGAAATTGTTAATTTAGATAGAGCTAAAGGAGGACTATTACATTATAATGAATAAGGTTATTTGAGTATGTTGTTGGTACTTTCTGGAATCATTGTTGAAGTCACTACAAAAAAGCTTGTATAAAACTTTAAACCAACGTTGGAGCTCTTTCAATAGAAATAAAAAATTCCATAATTAAATTGATTGTGGGAAAAATAAGTGCTTAAAGAATTATTAAAGAAGCTTGATAGAGGTAAGCTAAATTCATGAATTAAGTTATTAAAATTTTTCACAATCATGGAAGGATATTTCAATAGTTATTAGTAGAAAGGCTCTATATTAAAAGAATAAGAAAAAATCTACCAAGTGACTCAGCAACTATCTAACAACTTGAACTTACATTTATAAAACATGTACAATATGGAGCTTTAACTTCTAAAATGATTTTAATTGCTAGAGGCTACTTTAACAGCTCAAAGAAGATTTATTTTAAGGGATCATCAATCAAGGGGAAGAAAGTTAGGAGAAAGCTAGGAGTGAATTCTTATATCATAACATTCTAAAATTCAAATTTGATTGAGTCTATTTACTTCTATTTTATGAGTTCTTTTCATCTTCTTTGTTTTATCATTATTACTTAGTTGGTAATCAAAATCATAGTATGATTGACTATCTTTCTTGGAATTATTTAATTATATGTTTAAGCCAAGGGTTTAGTAATTTTTGATATTGTTGATTAATTTGAAAAACTTTATTTTCAAACATGTTTACTCATGTCAATAGTAGATTATTTTCAATGTCTAAGACTTTTTGTAATTCTACTACTTTATTTCTACAAATTCATTGAATCTTGCTCTATTTTCCCATTTTTTTCTCATGGAATTTTCTCTAGGAAAAATTCATTATAGATTTTTTGAATTATACTTAAGCATTGGATGAAAGGATGATTCATTCAAGTAGCATATGATTGAGATTGCATAGACTAGGTATCCTTGATATAGTAAGAAATTTTTTTTCTCATGGAATAGGGGGGAAAGGGCTAAATTCTTTCATAAAAGACTATTAGTTGTTTTTATTTCCAAAATAAGATACTACAAAATTTAGAGCTTATGTTAACCCAAAACACATAGTTTCTCTATAACCACTAAGTTTATTTGTAGGTATTTTGGCCTTGGTATTTCCAAAGATCAGCAAACACCTAAACTCGAGTTTTAAAAGAACTCTCATCTTTGTCGTTTTCATCATGAGGAGAAAAACATTGGTGTCAAATAAAGCCTTTTATCCACTATCAGTTTCTTGTCACTGGGAAAGAAATATAGAAAAATTAGTGGTCAAAAGTAGGTAACAATAAATATCTTATTAGTACTTGCTCCTACTAGTAGTATAGTATACAATATTAATGCAACAACCATACATTTTGCATTGAAACTTAGAATAGAAGGGTATAAGCCTCTTATTACATCTACATTGGGATCATTACAAAATAAATATAAATACATTAAATACATCATAATTGATGAAATGAATTTAATAAGAGGCAAGTTGCTCTATAATATCGATAGATAGTTAAAAGGGATATTTCCATGTCATCAAGATTATGATTTTGGAGGTAGATCTATTATGTTGATTGGAGATCTTACACAACCTTTTCCTATAAAGGATGTTATAAAATATTTATCTAATCGAATTCATATCAAAACTCTATAATCAACATTTACTATATTTGTAATGCTGGATGTAGTATACAAACAAAGGGGAGATCATACATGACAACAAAGATTTAAATCCCATATATAATCATCCAACAAAACCAACTAATCCAAACCAAAGAATATTGAGTCTAAATCTCACAGTAATTCTTTAGAGGTAAATCTAAAATCCACATTTAGTTACATGAATGACGAGTCCTATTCTCACATGTCAAATTAATAGATCTAAGAAATAGGTCAGTTTATTATAAAAAAGAGGTCTAAGATTAATTGTGAGTTTAGAAGAATATTTCAAAATATTAAATATTGTAAGGGTATCTAATATACTTATGACTTTTCTATGTTTTTATAGCTTCCACAAATTTAACAATTACAGAATTTGGATTTTTAAGAATTCTAGCTCTAAAAATTGTATTTTTGGCTATTTTCATAATTTTACATTGTCCAGAGATTAGGAGCTACTTTTAAAAAGTTACTTAGTTTGTTACATAGAATTCAAAATTAACATAAAACATTCATTATAACCTAACAAATAGGTCACATCAAACTAGAAATGGTGCTTCATAATCTATAGTAGTGGGGAGATGAACCTAACCATATAACAAAAAAATTCCTAGGTGATGGTGAGATAAACCTAATCATCCAAAAAAACCATATGATCTAAACCAAATACTATTGAGTCTAAATCTCATAGTAATTCTTTAGATGTGAATCTAAAATCCACATTGAGTTACCTAAATGGTGAATCCTAGTCTCACTTGTCAAACTAACAAAACTAAGAAGTAGGTCAAAATTATTGGAAAAGCTAAGGTTGTAAAGTGTCAAAAGGGGGTGTCAGTTCAATTATAAGTTTAAAAGAATATCTACAAAATATTCAAATATCGCAAGGGTATCTAACCTAGTTATAACTTTTCTAGACTTTTATAGCTTCCAAAAATTCAACAATTGTTGATTTAAAGTTTTCAAGAATTCCAGGAGTTCTAAAATGAGAATTTTAGTTGTTTTCACAATTCTCCATTGCCAAGAGACTAGGGATTACTTTATAAGAATTTCTTACTTTATTGCATGGAATCAAAAATTAACATAAGATATTCATTATGACCTTAAAACTATGTCATGTTAGACCAAAAAGGATCCTTTATAATCCACACTCACATGCTAAGAAATTTTTTGTTTTAGACTAACATCATCTAGAGTTATCACAAGGGTCAAATGTGTGAAAAATAGTTTGAAACCCTAGTTTTATAGCTAAATTAACAACACAATTCAGAATGAAGGAAAACATGATCAAACTAGCTAAAACATTATCAAACTTGGTCAAAAAAATGGCGAAGTCTCATATATGATATAAAATCTTAAAATAGTCAAAATGTAGATAATAATAATAAAATATTTAGATAAAAAATTAGGAAAATTGATAAATATTTGCTAAACAAATAGAAATGAGAAGGAAGGTGTAGTAATCAAGATTACTAAAATCCAAAGGATCAATACACCAAATTATCCTACTTAAAACTAACAGTGCTATAGAAAGGATCCTCACATAACTTTAAAAACTGAAGTAGGCTTTATATCCTAGGTGATATTATAGATTAACAAGGGAATCTAAGAAAGGCTTACAAATGTAGCTGACCTTAGGTCTTACTTAATAGTGGAGATCTTGATCCAACTCTCTCTTTAATTTTGCAAAATCTTCCACTTTGGATCTATCTCAAAAAATGCTAGCAAGACAAGAAAAAAGAATGCTCTCTCACGGAATCAGGATTAAGCATATATTCTAACCATGATTTGGAAGCACTAGCCAAGGGAGCTCTCATGTGCAAAACTAAGATTTAAAGAAATTTTAAAACTAAAAATATGTTTAAATCCTTTTTCCTCATATGAAAAATAGCCTATGTTAACCTTAGGGACATATTCTATGAGTAAGTTAATGACCCAATCTAATCCCAAGGTAATATCTATGCCTAAGGATAATGTAATCACAATGTATAAGGTTAAAAAGCCTAGCTAATGAAAAGCTAACATGATACCTTCCAAAGCATAAGCTAT
>MNCI01030164.1:302490-314136 GCA_015680685.1 Gnetum montanum | reverse complement strand
ATATAAGGATGAAGAGAGATGAGTGGTTGTTAATGAGTAAACATCCTTTAGCATAGTTTTCATAGGACTAACCAAGAAAAAAAATTGTATTAAGAGCTCCCCATATCAATTTACAAAGTAGGTCAAAATCAAATAGTCTATAAGATACAAAGAAATATAGATAAAGCCTTTCAGCTTTTGTCCAAGAGTATTTAATTCTGGAACCAAAAGGTTGAGCATCTTGTCTCTAAAACATCATGCCATAAGCAAATGTATCTAGCCAAAAATATATCATGTATAATAGGCTACTAGTAAAAAGAATACTTATCAATTATATATACCAATTATTTCAACCATATAAGTATGAAGACTATTTTTATAAAGATAATAATGAACAAGTTCCAACAAATAGTCTTCACATCATATAATAGCTATTATAACCTATATCATATCTTTAACATATCAAAATTTCTCCCTCTTTTTGGACACTAGCTAAAAGATAACATACATTAAATCTCTAGTGGAAAGGAAGAGAGCAATAATACAAACAACTTGAACACTAAAAAAATGTAAGATCAGCTCAATAACTCAAATGGATTCAATGGTCATAAGAATAGTCAATGATATGCTCATCATGAACCCCAAGAGGCATAATTTTAATCATCTTAATTTCAACTACTAGTACTAAGAAAATTCTTGACAAGGTAAAAGATTCACAAGTAACTTGAGCAACATTAGCTTTTAATTTTACGTTAGATACTTTATTGGAATAAAATATGAATAAAACTTTTCTTTCTCATTTTTTATTGTCAGTGTTGGAGAGAGGTGTCTTTGCTCTTAAGTATCTTTTGATGAGAGTCTTACAAGCTTCCCCTACACCATTGACCCAAAAAAATGAATACTATTGGCAAGGTACAAGCTTCCCCTACATATGTGGTAGACTTCTTTCCAACTTCTCCATAAACAATTCATCTTTGATTTTCTAAATTGGTAAGATAGAACTTGATCACCATACATCACAATGCTATATTTGCATTGCAATGCCAAGATCAAGTATGGAGACCTTTGAACTTAAAGTCTCCTATCAGTAGTAGCTTTAATAAAAGACAAATTCCAAAAATTTCAACATAGATAGTTGCATAGCACAACTATTTTAATAAGAACCTCCTTATGATAGTTGCCTTTTCTAATAGATTCACGAATTATAGTTAAGGGCCCAAAACACTTGATTTATATAAAAAAAGCTTTTGAAACCATTTGGATCTTGTGAAGGCAACAACATATTATCATCCAACATAATAATAAATTTTTCATGATATGAACTAGATCATAGGGCATATAGTTTCTATTAGAAAAGAAATGGTCTTTCTATAGAATGTAACAAGTAAACTTACTAGATCTTACCTTGTGAGTTCTTGTTCCTTAATCCTTCCTTAACTTAATTCAATGTCCATTAATATTTTGATGATCACATGCTTTTATCTACAGATCAATATCTTGTAAGATCAAGTGAGGTTTTCTTTAGATAATCAAAGATTTTCAATAGCATCCATTCAATTAAGTTTGTAACTACTAACATTTATAAAAATAAACTAATCTAAACTAAGTGCAACAAGCTAAGGAATAAAGATTTACTATTACTTACCTTGCTTGCTTCTAAGCATGGATATGATTAGTGAAGTTTGAGATGAGGTCCTCCATCATAGAGTACCTCCCTAGAATGCAACTATTCCTTGCCTTTTCTATCATTCCCATCTTTGTTTAAATCTCAAAATTCATTTGAGTTTGCTACTCTTTCATGCTTATGTTCTTTGAAATAAGAGAACTAATAATTTTTACTAGTTATGAATTTTGATCCTTTAATTTCATTAGAAACCATCCATTCCTCTTGTTCATTGGTTCTTCAAGCTTTTAATCTTGCAAATTACACTTACTAGGCTCTTATTCATAAGATCAAGCAGCCATGTTATTTTTCTCTATTGGTGATTGATAGTATGATTATTCATGCTCATACATTTTATTGCAAAAGTAAATGGCATCTCTAATTTGGATTGAATATTCAAACCTAGTGTTATTTCTTCATTTAGATGTTACCAAACTTGTGCAAGCATTCTCTTGAGAAGCCTCTTCTTGATCTCTATCATTGTGCTAATTTTGAGCACTTCCAGATTCTTGCTAGGCCTTGCATCTCATGAGTCTCTACATTTTTGTTCATATAAATGGATTTTGATAACCTCATTTCTATGGAGCATATAGTATAGAGTTTGAAAATTTCATCTTGTTTCCTATGTACATTCTTTCATAATTTTAACATCCCCATTCCCAAATGGTGCTACTGCCTAACAAAGATAGCGTCTCTTCATAACAAGTATCATGATTATTGTAACAAGAGCTAAAAGAGGAGTTGTAATTAAGACCAAAAAGGGTGTGTTATAAGAACATAAATGCCTCTTGAGGTGATCTTTAGGGGTTTAAATTAAGGTATTTATACCCCAGCATTAGAGGTCATATCAGCATGGAGTTGTGAAGTCAGTAAATGTGAGTAATGAGTGCTGGGTGAAGTGGGACAAAAAGAGGATTGGCCATCCCTTCTAGCCAGTTGTAGGCCTAACTATGGTGGTAGTGTTGGATTGCCTCTAAGGGATCAATTCCAAAGGAAGAAAACCCCAAGGAACACTCTTATAGCATAATCCAAATACACTATTCTACATGAAAAAAGCGTTCTTTCCTCCTTCCTTCTGCTTTTCCCTATTATTTTCCTTACGCTTAATGTTGAATGTTATACATATTTGACANACTCTTCAAGGTCTTTGGTAGAATTTTTATGTGTAAGAGTCATGTAGATAAGATGTGAATCTATCGTAAGATCCTATACTTCTTCCTCATTTTATTCATCATCCCAACTAGTGTAAAGGTTTTTCTTTTTCATTTTAGCTTCAAATTAATCCTTATCTTGAAACCTACCAACACTTGGACATTTAAAGGCCACATGGCCTCTACCACCACAAATCCAACATTCTGTAGACAATGCATCAAGATTAGAACTTTTAAAATTCTTACCTCTTTCCTTACCTATGATGTTGAATCTCTTATCTTTTTGTGCAAGTAGTCTTTGAACTCTCCTTAATAAGAGAGCTGATTTAGATTCACTATTTTCTTTTTTTTTTTAATGGATCCTTCTCCTCAGTTGAGCTTTTGGGTGTAATAGGTTTTTCTTTGATTACACCTTTACTTATGAGATTCATCTCATAAGAAATGAATGTACTATGAAGCTCTTCAAACTTTAGGACTGAGAAATCTTTGTTCTCGTCCATGGCTATAACTTTTGGTCTAATCTTAGGCCACAAAGTTCTAATCATTTTAATAATGACGTCTCTTTCCAGGTAACTTTTTCTCATCCCTTAGATAGATACAACAAAATCATTAGCTCTAGAAAGTTGATTCTTGATTTTCTTTACTTCTTTTATTTTAAGTTTGTCATGCTCACTTTGTAACATTAGAAGCTTAGATTGCTTGATAATAGAGGTACCTTCATATGTTTCTTCTAGAGTTTTCCAAATTTCTTTCATAGTTTTTCATCTAGCTACTCTATTGAATTGAGATTTTCTTAAAGCATAATAAAGACAATTTTTTCTTTTGAATTAAACATGAACTTATCTTCTTTGTGCTATGTCCATTTGCTTCTTGGCTTTGTAGCTCTTATGGAGCTATTGATGGATGGCATATATCCTTCAAGGATGGATTCCCAAACTTCAAACTTTATGGATTCAAAAAATTCTTTCATTCTAGCCTTCCAATATGTGAAGTTGGTCCCATTGAGCATTGATGGCTTAGTGTATGATGTCCCTTCGATTACTTACTCTTGAGATGTTAAGCTCAAAAAATGAGAGTATCAAGCTCTAATACCACTTAAGGACCAAGAACTTAGAAGGGGGGTTGAATAAGTTCCTCAAATTCAAATAGCCAAGATAACTAAAACTACACAAATTTATGTGGTTCTCAAACATGGGTACTTCAACACTTTGAGTTTAGAATCCTTGCATCCTCTAGATTTTTTTCCTTCAAAAATTATGGTTTAATTGGCACTACAACCTTTACAAAGTTTGACCTCTGTATGGAGTGTTTTCCCACAGGAAACACACTTAACCATGCAATGTCCCAACAAGCTCAAAATGTGGTTTTAAGGATCCCACAACCTTTACAATGACATGAGCTCTACATGAAGTGTTTTCTCATAGGAAACACACTCAATCCTTCAATGTTCCAACAAGCTCACTAGATGTCTTTTCACAAGAAGCACATCAATCCCATAGGGCTTACAAAAGGAAAAAAAGAATAAATGAGAGAACGTAAATACACTTTATAAATTTCTTACTTTGAAAATCTTACAATACACCTCACAAAAGATGTAGAAATGAGGAACATAATAATAAAAAAGATGTGTTCAATGAATTAATATTCATATGAATAGTGCTTATGCTTTTTACCAGGATTTCATTCTATTTAATAGCCTTTTTCTTTTCAACTAAACCTTAGAATTTGTGCGATGGCTAGGAAATAGCTAGTTGGGACATTTCGTTCAAGCTTGGAACATCTTACTAAAAACTAACCATTTGTAGGTGGGATGCCTCATTGGAAATTGGGACATCTTACTTGGGATGTCCCAGTTGGGACATCTCAACAACAATTGGAACATTTATTATTTTTGTGAAATGTTTGGCTTGAGACTGAGCTTTCACCTCTAGGACATTTTTGGGATTTCTAGACAGGTACTAGAACATATTCTTTTAACTTCATGCATCCTTGTCATCTTTGTTTTTTAGTAGAGACTTTTTTCATCTGAAATTGACAACTTAGCTCTCATCTTGCTCTCAACTTTTTTTTCTTAATCTCTTCTTAACACCATCTAAGGTCTTGTCCTAAACTCATATCGTGATATCTTCTAATTTCATGTCTCAATCTCATCAACTTATTTTGCTCTTATCTTGAGCTCATAGTCATTTTCTTATTCTTTCTTAGTCCTACAATATTTTACAAGCACATTTTCTACATTCTCCATTTTCCAAGGTTTTGGCATATCAAAAGTTCAACACTATCTAGTAGAATCAAATAGCTATTCTAGATTTACTAGGCCAAGGCCTCCACCACAAGGCCTATACCTCATTGTTTTGATCAAAGTCAAAGGAGATTTAAGAGGTTCTAGATAGAATCTTATTCATAGAGAGTGCAAGTTACCAATAATAGATAGCTCAAGTAATTAGCTCATTATTTTATAGTGTTAAAACCCAAAATAAGTGAAACACAAGTACACTCTAAGATATATAATCTAGTTAGAACTTTATATAACTTAGCATTGTCTATTGGAATCAAACCTATGACCTAGAGCTTCCAAATCACATGTCTTACCACTAAGCCAACATCTTATTGTTAAAAGATTACTCCATTGACTCACACTTATAACATCGGTATATTACTTAAAATTCTTCTAGACTATTTATTTGGCAAAGAGAATCTTTTATATTTTTTAAATTAATAAAATCTCAAATCAATTCACTAAGAACTAATTTTCACAATGAAAATAAAAAAAACTAATATATATTATTCAATAATAATTCTCATATAAAAGTACATCTCTTCACCCAACTTTATGATAAAAATTATTTATTTCTTGGAACAAAGTCTAGGTAACAAAATAGTTAGCCTCTTGGAAAAACTCACATCAAAATAATAATTCTTGAATAAAATAGTCATAAATATTTGCTTATATATTTAAATTAAAGAAAAAATCATGACAGGGGAGCCTCCCTCACTATTATGTGATAAAATTATTTTATCATGATTGAAGAGGACTCTTTTGGACAAGGTTGGTAGTTGGCCTCTCAACCAAAACAAGAGAAAAAATTTGTAACTAGGAGATGCCATTCTCACTATTAGGATAATAAAATTATTTTATTATAACCAAAGATTTNAAAGAAAATGGGATTCCACATCTTAGGCCAATCTAGAGCCTACCATGAAGTAGTTTCATAGTAATATTTTCATATAGATTTTTGTTCAAGTGATTACAAGGAGCAACATCCCATTGGCAATAACTAGTAAAAAGGCTAATACTTCATTGTTAAAACTAATACTTTTTAGTAATGCTAAGGTCCTTTGGATCTAGTTTTAAAATTTCTTTTATAAAATTTTTCTTAATTTATAATTCTGTACTCCCGAATAAAATTGAACTTATGACATTAGGCTACCAATTCAAGATTTTTAATTAAAAATTTAAGTTAAATTTAGTTGATTTGGGAATAGGTGTTGGAACTCCTAAATAATTTTGGTTGAAGANGGTATCAAAGTAAAGGACACCTATAAAAGGATTGCAACATTGAGCATAAGCACAACATGCCACACAATGGAAAGCAAACAAAGCAACTTCAACACTTGGTATGTCTTTTGTAGAGAAGTAGCCTAAAGGCAAGGTTAGTCATTCCTAATAAGGATAAGTTAAGAGAAACTAATCTTTTCCAAAAAGGACAAGCCCAGAGAAAGACTATTTTGCTAGGTGCATATATGAGGAGCCAAGCCCAAAGAAGGCATCTAAGCTCAAATTAATTATCCAAGTTGCTTGCTACACTTTCTTCTAACATTCTTTGGTTTGTAACAAATTTATATTTATCAAACTATGCATAAGTTAACTCATGCATAGTTTGAGGGGAGTGATAGAAAGAAAAAGAAAAAAACAATGTATACTTGTCAACTACCATTTAGGAAGTTGGAAACTATAATAGTTATTTAAGGTGCCAAGTTGCTATTGCTAGTTGTTACCAATGGGATATTGTTAATTATTATAATCTCTATAGCAAATCACAAACTAAAAGCCTTGTATAAATATATTATAAATTATGATGAAGAGGAACAATGAATGTGCCTCATTGTAGGCCACAGATTGGCCTAGGAACAATGAATATTTTCTTGAGTTAGTTCTTCATATTATTCTTAACTTTGTTTTTAGATTTCTTCTCTTTTTCTCTTATAGTACTTTCATCATTTGTGCCTTGTGGATAGTAGCATAATTGCAAGCACTAGCCTATGCACATACCCCTAGAGTATTGGTACTAATGCTTTGCCAATGGTGGATATTTATTTATTATATTTTAACTCATAACTTAAAGCTTGCAAATCAAAAGTCTTACTACAATGACATCTCATTGTTCCTTAGTATATGGAATATTTTTTATTTTCTAAGAGGTGAAATTAAACATGTTCATGAAGATGTTTTTTATTATAAAGTATAATTATGATATATTACATAGGTTTGGTATGTTCTATTTTAAGCCTAGACCAACTCCATTAGTTAAGGGTAAAAATGTATCTAAATTTGATGAAACTAAAGGTGTAAATTCCTAATGATATAGTAGTTTGGTAGAAATTTTAATGTATTTAGTATTTAACAATAACTAGATAAAATATAAACTTTACTATAAATTTGATTACTCTTGTTTCTTATCAGCGCACTTGGACACACTAACATTTATGAAAACTCTTTTTAGGAGACCTCTGGGTAAGAGAACCTGGAAATAGTATCAGTTGGGAAGGGCTATGTGACAATAATAATAATAATAATATTTTTAAACAAAATATTTAAAACTTAAATTTAATTTTAAGAGGTTCAGTTATGTTTTGTGCAATTAAATATTTGTGCAATTTTTGAGGACTATAAACAATTCAAAATAAAAAAAAAAATCAAATTTTATCTGGTTCCGCTGCTGGTTGACCACCTGCAAGCGTCTGCTTGGGCACCAAATCCCAAGGTGTACGTGCACCTCACACAACCACCGCTGCGTTTTGTGTCTGCCGTTCCTTGGCTGCCGTTGCAAGCCAGGAACCATGTGTTGTTTGAACAAAAACAATGTTTGAAAGCAGAGAAACAAAGAATAAAAACGATGTTGATGCCGTTTTGGTCGTCTGTCACGTTGACGTCTTCCGCGTGCGCCAGCAGTCTGCCCCCGTGCCGCTTGGACACCTTCTGCACGTTCGCGTGCGTTGTTCGCCGACCACCTGCCGCGTGCTGCAGCATGCGCGTTCCATTTCCTGCCGCACTCACGTCGTCTGGTCCACTGCTGACACATTGTGGGTACCACGGCGTCTCACGCACCGTCACCTGCAAACTGCAGCGCGTTCCCCATCACCCGCCTGGTGCCAGTTGAAGAAAGAAGGCTCCCTGTGGTTTTCTGCCGTGAAAAGCCTCCGCCCCTGCCGTTTTCACGTCCGTCTCGCGTCTCACGCGCCTACAGTTTTCTGCCGCCTGAGCAGAAAGAGAGAAGACTGCCGGAACGTGCTGGTGGAGTCCGTGGAGGCCCCTCATCCCTGCCCATGGTGGCTGCAGGCTCTCAGTTTATAGCAGCCTGCGGGAGAATAAACCACCATCAACCGCCAACGTGACTTGCCATCAACGTCATCAGCCGTGTTAGTTAAATGTTTCTAGTAATAACAAAAAATAAAAAATAAAAAAACTCAGAACGAAGCAAATAATACATAACGGATAGCTGCATGGCCCAGACTCAGCAAGAGCCACAGTAAAGGCCGTCGATGGGTAATCAAATGATCGAACGGCCTAGCAGGGACGCTTCAGCGCCAAGAAATGACTGCAGCACGCTTTCACAACTGCAAGTTTATGGTCACATTGCAGAAGCAAGAAACAGTAGGAGAGGACTTTTATTTGACACCAACTTTGCCTTTATTACTTTGTTTTTTCATACGTAAACAAAACATGTAACTAGGTTTTTTCACAGGAAGATTGTTCACAGTGAAGAGGACCCATCACTGATTAATATGGTAAACTAGATTTCGTTCATAAGCCATATAAAGCCCAGTACCGTAGAGATCCTGAGTTTTTCTTTTTTTCAAAAGAAGAAGAAGAAGAAGAAAGTAGTCCATTACAAGTTGCTTATAAATCATAGAATATAAATCATAGAATAAGATCAGTTTCAGTTTCATAAAGGAGGTTTGTGCATTTTCATTCACGCATACTGTAACGGAGAGGAAGATCAATCCATTTGAGTTGCAGTTCGATTTCCCCAGTCTCAACATTCTGAAGCTTCAGGCAAATATCCTGCACAAGCTGCCCTTTGACAGACTTGATGTGGCTATCTGAGGCCAGACAATTTTCTTTGCAGATCTGCAATGTCCTGTAAGTGATGGCTTCTTTTGCAGCTGGCGAATTCACAGCTTTGCTGCTGGCAACCATCACCAACCCCATCACCAGGGGCTGCAGGTATCATCATCCTTGCTGATTATGTCCTTATCTCTAACTAGCAATTTGAGAGGCAAGATTGGGTTTGTGACAGAAACAGTTAACTCCTCGTCCCAAACAGGATTAAGATTTTTCTTGATAACTTTGGTCTTGACAGTCTGATTACCGAGATGAACAACAACGTAAGGATCACTGGAGGTGATATCCCGGACTGCAAGATTTTTGCCCCGGATTACCCGGACTCTCAAAAGACCCAGTACGTTCTCCATCCCTCTAAGACTATGGTCTGAAAAATCGGAAACGCAGGGAGCCAGAACCGAATTTCCACTGGATGAGCGTAACCCAGCAAGATCCACGCTCGAATTTAAAGCATTGCAGCAGTGGCAGCAACAATGTTTTAAAATTCCAAATCAACTCATGATGGCAAGATTGTATGAAGACACAAAGTTACAGTAACGAAAAATGTGACACGAACGAATCCAGGATCCTGTGCAGACAGCCTTCAACATATGCAATCTAGGGCCACGCAAACAAAACATAAGAAACAGTAGGCTGACGAATGGTCTGTGGTTTCTGCGATGACAGATCAGCGTTATCATCGTGATATTGGTAAAATTCGTTCATGTATAATAATGGTGTTGTGTTTGCTTGTGGAGGAGGTCAACGATGCCAGAAGATGGCTGCTTTGAATGGTGGATATTGAAAGAAGATGTGAGTTTCCAATATACACGTACCAACGTGAGTTTATGGTGATCCATCACGATCAAGAAATTGTTGAGTTCATCAACGTCTTTGTATGGGCACTGCTCTTTAAAATTTGAAATTGTTTGTCCTCAATATCTTGTTTTTGAAAGTGAAGACTTATTTGTTATATTTGTTGAATTAGATTTATGCATTTTGACTACTTTGCAACTATAATAGTCTACATGTCCGTTGATCGTGGTCCCATGCATAGCATGGGTGAGGTTGACCTCAACACTACAAGAATTTTGAGATATTTAAAAGTTAGTCTAATTTTTCAATTAAATTATAGTTATTTTGGCAAGCTTGATTTTATTGGTCATCTAGATTTCCATTTAATTAGTGTAGTAGATGATAAATATTATGATATTTTTTTATTGGGTTCTATTATTATCAAGTTGTAATTATCTATTCTCAATTGCAAGGTAATTGTTTGTTAGCATTTTTCTATCCTATATTAGACTTATTAATTAAGAATTACAATTGCTAGTTAAGTTGAAGTTGTGTTACCATGTAGAGCAACAATTTAGAATAGCAAAGAGAGCAAAGAAGTTTCTTTTTCCTATTTTCATTCAAAGTTATCAATGTTTAAAACGCTTGTAATCTATGCATCAAAAGAATCCGATTCGTGGAAGCGAGGAATCGAGGATTCGTGATTCTGAACGTGTTGGGTACGTGTGCCTCAAAAAAAAGTGGGGATGGGTTTGTACTCGGGGATGTGATAGAGAAAATTTAAATATATTAGTTTTTTTAAAAAATTAAATCTCATATATCATAAAAAACATTGTAGCATATAGAACAAGTACAATGGAAATTTAAAATATTGTTAATGCTTAAAAATTGCATAAAATATTGCAATGAAACATTAAGTATTGAGTCTCACGTGTGTTATAAAATATTTTAGCATTATCATATATATATATATGATAATGTTACAAAATTATCTCTTTTTAAATGACAAAAGAGTTTCTTGCCAAAGCTTAGAAATTGTCACATTGTTCAAATTCTAATTTTAGCCTATATTTTCTCCTTACTCTACTCTAAAGAGTAAATTTGTAAAACTTGCTTCATTTTGTTCTATGTCATTAATATCATTTGCATGGTAATCATCTTCATCAAGGATTGAATCATCAATATTAAGATTCATTGCTCCAGGAACATTAATTAAGTTTCTCTATCATCAACTATTGGAACATCATCATCTTCTGGATTAACATCCCAACGAAGAGTAGGTGATTGCCTATATTTTATTTCCTTTCTTTCTTCCAATCTAATCATGCTATGAACAGATACTAATTTTCAGCTCTTTTTGGAGTTAGACTATTTTTTTTGATCCGATGAATGAAAGAATATGTTGACCAATTTCTTTTAGCAGCAGCAGAAGATGCAACATACATAAATGATAAAAACTTCATTTTATAAATTTTTGCATTGTTAAAAAATTCATTTTATAAATTATTCAAAACTTCATCAATAAACAAACTCATTTGAAGCTTAAGACTTAATAGCCTATTAATCATGGTATTTAGAGAATGCATACTGATATATAAAACATCACTATTTCAAGTTTTCAAATATCACATTTCATAAATTAATTAAGAAAATTAATATGTATTAATATTTGTTATATGTTTAATGAAAAACTGATCGTATTACCTGAGAAAGAAGCTTAACTGCTAAAGTTT